>JADANN010000040.1:0-220000 GCA_018806985.1 Angiostrongylus vasorum | reverse complement strand
TACATACATACATACATACATACATACATACATACATACATACATACATACATACATACATTACATACATACATACATACATACATACATACATACATACATACATACATACATACATACATACATACATACATACATACATACATACATACATACATACATACATACATACATACATACATACATACATACATACATACATACATACATACATACATACATACATACATACATACATACATACATACATACATACATACATACATACATACATACATACATACATACATACATACATACATACATACATACATACATACATACATACATACATACATACATACATACATACATACATACATACATACATACATACATACATACATACATACATACATACATACATACATACATACATACATACATACATACATACATACATACATACATACATACATACATACATACATACATACATACATACATACATACATACATACATACATACATACATACATACATACATACATACATACATACATACATACATACATACATACATACATACATACATACATACATACATACATACATACATACATACATACATACATACATACATACATACATACATACATACATACATACATACATACATACATACATACATACATACATACATACATACATACATACATACATACATACATACATTGTTATTAGCTTATATTACTGTAAGCTAACACCTTTCGACGAAATGAATATAAGGAAAGCAAAACAATGAAGCATTCAAAGACAGCTATATTGGTGAAAACAGTAAAGAAATATGTTTCAGGAAAATGTTTTGCCAAGAGACTCGAAATTCAACGAATATATGGAAAGTTACGTTGGGATGATTAAACGATACAATAAGAAAGTGGAAGCAAAACAACGTGAAAAATCGAAATCACTCGAACCGTGAACGTCGTCATCGCCAGCACGAGGGCGAGCTCGGCAATGAAGCCTCAACAATGTGATAACATGCTAATTCTAATTGTATTACAAACTCATGAATATGAACAAAGCCGATAACAAAATCTCTTAGTGGCATCTTGTTGAATACGGTACTGCTAACACTATTGGAAATCTGAATAAGGCCTCTTGCGTTGATCAATCCCTTAGACGTACGCCATGCATTCGAATAAACTTAGTTTCGTAGCGTTGAAATTTGCGCGTACAGTGTACTTCAAATAATCCACCGACATATCATTTCAGTGTATTCATAGACTCTTATAAATCTGGCACCGTTCCCAGAAAGTTGTAAGAATTGATTTACCCAAGAAATGTGCTTGAGCCATGGATCATGTGTACTGAGGGGTGTATTCATTTCTACCAACTATGCTACACGTACCTTGTTAAAACAGGATTAAAGTTTGCAGCGGTAAGGAATCAATCGGATATACTTTTGATCAGAAAAATGCTTCTGTCTGAATTGAAGCTGACCTTGCCCAAATCGGTTGATTAGACTGCACGAAAATGCACAAACATTCGCTATTACCGCTTCTTACAAATCCAGCACAGCTTCCAGCAAGAAAGTCTGTTAGTAGTAATTATCTCAGGCAGCAAATAAAAAGTTAGCATCTGTTAGTAGCTTTTTGATAGTCCTTCCGAAAAGAGATATTTGGGAATTTTCAAATTGTTACAACAAGCCATCGCTTACTCTCGTGGATAAATCAGGCTTTTTTACGGATTCATTATTCGTTTAGAGATCCTCACACGAAGTTGCGGTCGTAGAGAAGAAGAAGCTTTTTTAATTTGTAAACTGGTATGCTAACGCGTTCAGTGTTGATTAATTGCTGAGGGATGAACTTTCATTCTACCTCAGTCACAGCATAGCTAGCCCATGTAGTACAACCTTATTGCGGCCTACCAATGTGTCATATCGCTGTTTTTTATCCTTTCAAGGAACTACTGCACGAATTTCCTATCTCCAAACTCACTGAGGCTCAGTGCTTTGGACTGAGTCTGTGACTGCTCTGGCATGTATTGTAGGACACTTCAAGCCATTGCGCTATCGCGAGCGATATGGTGTTTTTAAACAACGTTGCTATGTCAGAATTCATGAAATAAAGTCGTACTTCCAACGGTACGGACGATGTCAATGTTAGCAGGGCACTTTGTTGGCAACAATCTCCTATACCGCGGTCAGCGAGACAAATCCCCCATGAGGCTATCTTCTGAATTATCCTGCTACCACTAAAGTTTACCTGGTCAAAGAAACTTCAGTAACTGCTTTAAAGAAAATTCCTACGTCAAAAAAAGTGGTAATGATATAAAAAAAGGTGGATTTATTTAGTAGGTTATTTCTTTGGATTTCTCTTACTTCCTTGTCCTTTCAAAATTGCAATAAACCACATCTGCAATAAATAGGAAACTTGGAAGAATGCGCTGGGTTGAATAGAAGAGTAGGAAGCGATATAAATGGAAGTGACGTTGAGAGGAAAAATAAAAATTACACGGCAATGCGATCCGTAGTGATCAAGGATGTTGCAGTATTAAATCCTTCATGTCGTGGTCATCGACGCAATGAACCGAAGCCTACTCTATCACCACTAGCAACTGTGTCACCTGTAATCTCGTCAGCTATCAACTAACTCAAGCTCGTAGCGGTAGGTGAAATGATTATTCGTCCCTGTCGCACGTTAGAGATATCAAGCAGGTTCGTTCAAGGAACAAGAACACATTATTCGCCTAAGACGTAGCTCTTTAGGCTTTGTAATATAGCTTTAGCTGTGCTCCCGAATGGAAATGTGGAGATGAACATCTTAGTTGGCCCTGATGAGGGAGGAACCTCAAACTGAACTCTTGATGACTAGAAACACCCCTTGGCCATTATGTGGCGGTAAACCAGTTGCAACAACGATTGAATAGACGTGATAATTCTTTCCATGCTGGGTATTTCTCAATTCCACACTGATATGGACGATACTTTCTCATGAAATCAAAACCTTAACACAGAGAGCTCTCGAAAAATACTTCATATTTTGGCCAAAAACTGCATCCATAACACATGAAATCGGACTTCTCATGTATAAAATAGTTTGTTTTGCTTAAATTTCGACATAAGTAGGTAAGCCGTTGAACATCTCAGCTTTTTTAATGAGATACAATTTAAATTTATGAACAAATAAAGGTAAATCGAAAGTGAAATCAGTGTTGACGACAGCGGCGTGGTCGATATAGGACAATGAGAGACCATCCAGCGTGACACCGCACAGGACGGGCAGTTGTATTCCTAGAACAAAACAATGTTCTACGATAATCCAAGCATACATTCACGATGAGAAACCTCGTTCCACCGTTTTATTTCTCAAGTTTGGAAGAAAGCTTCCATCAAAGAACTAAAAGATGTTTGAATTACTCGGTTCTTCAGATGGAGTTTCTCCGTGTAATAACGCTTATACACTACTGATGAAGATTCGGTATTAGTCCTAATGGAAAAGATGGAACGTAACTGACCATATGAAGAAATAGACCGTCTTTCAGTAATTCTTTGCCTTTCCATACAAGTCTTTCTTTTTTCGAGGTTTGACTTTTGGAAGCGATTTCTCAATCTGGTGTAAATCTGTTCGTCGACTTCATAAATGAATTGAAGAGGATGGGCGGATGGTGATGGGCTATCGCGTGCAACGACTTTAGAATTAGTCCATCACCGCGTTAAGGTTCTTGTTATGCTCTTAGTTTTGGTGAAACAAAAGTGTTTAAAATGATTTGCTTGCTTAAAGGAATCTCAACTGGAACCCCAATTAGGGTAGCAAACGCTTCGAAGGATTTAAACATTAAAAGCAACATTTTAGGCTACCGTTAGCTAAGATCTTTATTCATTATAACGTGCACTTGCTTCACTGTACATCACGGTTTAAATAAATAATAAGGGGTAAGGCGTTCGGCCTTGATCAATCCTTCAGGAATGCGTCATGTAACCTTCCCAAATAATGATAATAATGAAGTTAAAATCTTCCTAAATAAAAAATAATAATGAAATTGAAATAATAGTGAAAGGCTAGGTGAGTCTGGAGCATGTCATCGACGAAATAATCGACCCTGTCTCTATTGGAGAGTACCTTTAACCACTGAGCTGCACGCACCACGGGGTTTGGATATGGTCCATAAAGAGGGGTCTATGTCGAAATTCTGCTTGCTCAAATGATTCGACTTAATCCAATAATTCCTGAAGACAGAGTTTTCTTTGCGGAAAGCTTATAGGGCTTCAACAATTTTTTTCGCTTACTTAGGTTGGAGGATCACCCATAGGGTCATAATTTAAACTCCATGTTTTCCAGTTCATTCTGCAAACCTCTCTTCCTATAAACTATCAGCTAAGTTCTCTCTGAAAAATGTGAAAAACGGTGGTGATTGTTTTAAGAGAGGTGAACGAATCGTATCAGTAAATTTCCTAATATTGTTAGATATCGCCAAAATGTTAGAAAGAAAGTGAAAGGACCTCTTTTATTGAAAGCAAATCGTATGCGTTTCTTCACTTGTGGCCATAATACTCGTGGTACAACGAATGAGACGAGTTTCTCGATCGGCTTCGATAATATTCCGCCGACTCCAAGCTGGAACGTTTTTCTTGTTTTCATAGTCAAACAAGGTGTGCTTGAAATGTTGCCCCTTTTTGTCAAGCAAGACCTTTGAAGTGATATCTAAATTTTTTCCATTGAAAATTACCAAAAGAAGAAGAAATGAAGTATGAAAGTCTGGGAAAGAATAAAGTGTTCGAAACAATAGGAAAACAAAACGGTCGCTATTACAAGTTAAAAACGTCACTGACGTCAAAAACCTTAACGTCGACATGCGTAAGCGAGACATCACCGTAAAGTTGTGAGCGTCTGATCGTCGGTTTCAACTGAAATGAGTGCAGTTTAACATTCTGTCGACGAAACGTGTTTGATGTTAAATATTTCACTTCAATAAACAATTCTTTGGAGCAGAACAGTACGATGACAGATCAATACTAATGTTTATGTATAAAACGTATGTAGTGTTTAAGTGTTTATGAGCCCTCTATAGCTCACGTTGCTTTCTGTGTGTAAAGGATTTTATTTGAAACAAGTAAATTAATTGCAGTAACTCGATGGTATAACTGCGGACTCGCAATTCGTAAATAAGGAAATAAATACCGTACTTACCGAAATGACTTTTTTGTACTACGATGGTTTTTTTCTTATGAGACGTTTTCCTTTACCTCTACTTCCAAGTACTAAATGTATTTGCATAATGGACCACAGTAGTACCCATTAAACATTAGCATCCCTACCATACATAACAATACAACGACAAAGCAAAGTTTCTCACACAATGCTCTGATGTTCATAAGCCCTAATGCGATCTGATTATTGTAAAATTACTTTTTATTTTTAGAAAACTAGAAAGGCCGCAACAGACAGAAAATTTGCGCCATCAGCAATCACCCGTCAATGGGATTGAACTGCAGTTAAGCTGAGGGTGTAGTTGAAATCACAATGTTTACTTTTTCAATGAAGCTGAGACATTTGCAAAACTCTGGAACGTAGGTGCCTATGTTGGGGAACGAACGCGCTATTGTCCTTTCCGGGGAGTAGCGCGCTCACCACCACACCATGCTGGTCCTTCGTTTCGCCTGTATCTCAGCTAATTCTGTCGACCTTTTTGCCATCAGCAATCACCCGACAACGAAAAGGGACCCGCATGGCATGGTGGCGAACGCGTTAGCCCAGAGAAAGGCTAATAGCATGTTGGTTCCCCACCATAGGCACCTGCGGTCCAGAGTTTTGCAAATACCTCAGCTTCGTTGAAGTTATATTTCGCAATATACCCTGCCATCAAAAAGAGTAGGCAGTAAGTAAAAAAGGTTAAAATTGTGTTTACTTTTTATTTTCTACCTAGTACAACTTCCACGGCAGGATATTATGCGAAATACAACCGCAATGATGCCGACATATTTGCAAAACTCCAGACCGCAGGTGTCTGCGGTGGGGAACCAACATGCTATTAACCTTTCTCTGGGCTAACGCGTTCGCCACCACACCATGCGAATCCTTCGTTTTTCCTGTCTCTCAGCTAGTTCTATCGATCAGTTCCATCAGCAATCACCTGTCAATAGGATTGATCTACCTGATGATGTGGTGGTGAACGCGTTAGCCTCCGGAAAGGTCAATAGCGCGTTCGTTCCCCACCGCAGACACCTGCAGTCCGGAGTTTCGCAAATATCTCAGCAATCTTGTGGTTGTATTTCGCTTAATACCCTGCGGTAAAAAATTATAGTAGGCAGAAAATAAAAAACTAAACATTGTGAATTCAACTACAGCCTCAGCTTAACTGGGTTCAATGCCGATGTGGGCTCCCCCAGATCAATCCCTGTTGATGGGTGATTTCTGATGAAAGAAATCGATAGAACTAGCTGAGAGCCAGGCGAAACGAAGGACCCCCCATGGGGTGGTGGTGAACACGTTACTTCCCGGAAAGGACAATAGCGCTTTCGTTCCCCACCGCAGGCACCTTCGATCTGGAGTTTTGCAAATATCTCAGCATTGTGTGGTTGCACTTCGCATGATATCCTGCCAAGAAAATTGTAGTAGGCAGAAAATGGAAAGGAAACATTGTGATTTCGATAAAAAAAACTGTTCGTATTCCATAGATAGCCGCCGCAAGCGTAGCGCATGCGTTGTGGGTTAAGTGGGTATTTACTGAACTCAGTAACTTTTTTTTTCAACTGCTCTACAGCCATGTTGGAAAACTAATATTTGTTGGCACCTTTAAAAGCTTTAAGTACTGATTATTTTCAACAGCGCTGAATAATCAAGTACTTACGGTGACATGAAGTTTTGTGTTAGCGTGAATTAAATTGTAAAGGTCGTCACGGCCATTAAATTGTATCAGAACATTTCCAGCCAATTCAACTCGAACTCCGTGTTTCCCACTAATTTCAACCCGAGGTTGCCTAAAATACAAATTTTTTTCGTCAACCCGTGTAGTCTACATTGTCAAAAGGTTTTATGAAACGACAAATCAATAACCTAACACCTAAAAATGAACGAATGAAGAAGGTATTTTCTTTTGTTTTGTTCTCTTTTTCGTTCAGAAAATCGTACTCTGTGATATTTGCCGAGATATCCAGGAAACACTTAGAGCACATCATGTGGGCGAATCTTCTGATCGGTTTCGGAAGGTGTTCACTTTCAAACCTAAACAATTTTTTTCACAAAAAATAAAGCAAAGTATAGACTCGAAACCAAATGAGCAAACTGCTTTTGAATAGAATTCTCTTGGAAGCACTGCTTAGCAGAATTATAGGAAGATGCCCTTGATAAATGCATGTTTTTTGGCCTTCTCAAAAAATTTAGGGAAGATTTCACACATCTAACATTAAGAACAAACGTCTAGCTTTTTTTTGCATAGGTACGACTTAAAATATTAGTGGTTGATGAGGAAAATAGAGGGAAGCTAACAAAACTATATTCGATTTAAGATATAGGACTCCTCCAAACGATTTACCGCCTCAGAGTGGCTGGGATGTACTCCTCGATGTTGGGCTGCGATGTACAGCGGTGGATTCATCCCCTGGCAGGGTCTCCCAAGCTGAGAAGGAGTCCGGCGTTTCCATTAGGGAACCAGGAGTAAACCAATACCAGGATCCACCACCGTCCTGGTATCAAACTCGCATGTTGGCAAAGCTCCCTCTGATCCACAAGGGCTCCTACTGCCTGTGGTGGTGAAGACCTGGGGCAGACTTTGCCCAGGCTGACCTCGGGATTCCAAGGAACCACAATGGCTTTATCCAGCAAATCTCCGAAAAGTGGAGATTATGCTGGGGCCCACACAACCAGTAAGGACGGGCCGTTCAACTATCAAGTAAGTAGGTAGGGCTATTTTGTCTGCCACGTAAGTGATGGAAATGAAAATATATGATTAAAATAAAAAGTCAAACTGTTAGTATTAGACATACCTGTGGTGCACAGTACCCATTCTGTTAGCAAAAATATGTGAGAAAAATGTGTTTGGTACCTTGTCGGTTAGAAGAATACCAATCATCTGAAGTTTTATAACAATTAATATAAATGTTATGTGGCAATGCAGTGTATCAACATTGAGTATGTTCCTTTAGGACAGAAGTTATACATTAGTATTAATTTGTACTTGTAATATTTTACGCTTTATCGTATCATCTTTTTCCATGATGTTCCGTGGTATCGAATAGCATTGAAGTCAGCAGCAGGAAATCCCGAGATTATTTCCATCCAGAACCCGTACTTCCAAGAAAATTATCGGTAACTGCGGTAACTGACAAGTATTGATGAATTGGGAAAGCGTAACGCTTTCAGGACTTTAAGGACAGAAAAGCTTTTTCCAACCAGGTGCTCATCAGTGAAATAGGAATCTCTGTGGTGGAGCTCACAGGGATTCTTCGCACCTGTGCCGTACAACTATTCATGTGGCCAAATATATTATTGACATGCGTACTTTGATTTTCATAATACTGGGGAAGTCCTTGCCTTTGTTGCAAAATCAGTCTGAAAGTACTGTCTTTTTGAGAACTTTCGGTGTCCTCGAAGACATTTATTACTCACCTGTAGCATTTACACTAGTTACCATCTCATTAGTTATCTGGAAACTTGAGAAAGCCTGTACCATCTAGCTCTATTTGTACTGGTGGGATTTCAAAACTGAGCAATGAGCTTCACTCGTTCATTGTTAATGACGAAGATTACATTTGTGGGATGGTGCTTGACATTCTAGCCAGTGCAGCTTTCTGCGTCTCACCGTAACATAGATTTATTCCGAGTTTGTCATACCGGCTTTAAATTTCGATCTCCTCAACTTCAGCATGCTGAGCGTTAGATCTACGTCTAAATTTGGCGTCGAAGAACACCCTAAGCCACAATATATCGGGAAAGCATGGGCATGGAGCGTGTGTTTGAAGTGTTAGAGTATTCATTATTTTTTTTCACATGACCCGTCTTTCACGTCTACTGTGAAGACCACAGCAATTCTTAACTTCGATTCTTTTTTTTCCAGCATGCATTATCCACAAATGTCCTTTAACTTTTCCGTATGGATTCTGCTGGTGCTTGAGGATTTTCCTTTCGTCATGATTGTCATTGAATGCTTGTCGAGACGATTCTTTCTGGAGTCCACGGATAGTCGGGTAGAGCATTCTCACTTGGATTGTAGAGACTGAACTTTTTCCAGATAAGCATGGCACCAATTTTTTCCATTCAGGAGGTATGAGAGACCCTAGTGAGCCCGAGGCGGGATGGAGCTAACACCGTGCTCGTGAAAATCATCATCACTACCACAGCACCACCCGCCACCTATTCATTTCTACTGTCCCTTAATGATTGTTGCATCTATCGCTGCTGTAAACTGCTGTTGATGTTTGATATCCAATGGATAGCGTTGGTGATTTTCAGGTGAAATCGTATGTCGATTTGAGAATCACACCGCAAAATGGTTTACTTGTGAACCTCTCTTGAAACAAACCTTCTCTTGAAGAACGCTTGTATTCAGATTTGTCGGGAAGTCAACATTTTCAGCTGGTGAGCCATTGAACAATAAACCGCCGTCAATACCGAATACAACATCCTGAAAATATTGCTTTGAGAAATTGTTGAAAATTTTTTACCTTTTTTTTTCTTTAGTTTGTAAAGCAATACGGTTTTTGCCACTAATGTCCACTCTATTCTTGGTTCGACCAAGGCCTCGAGCTAACTAGACCCTTCATCCCTCCATGATTCGTAGCAGATCCACCTACGGACTTATGAAAGTCTTCATCGACGCAAAATCCATATTTAAACTTCAACCTTTACAAATTTTGTTGTGTCTTTGAAATGAAACTCCAGTGGAAACAACGTTACGAAGGACCGTCTATATAAGGACGTACGGAAACGGAAATGCGCCATGACCCAAAAAAAAACAAATATAGAATTGAATTGCCCGATGATATTTTTTTTAGGTTTTTTGCTTGAATGTCTTACCATTTGCAAATCTATAAGACCACTTCATTTAAGGTTACCTCGTTGCTAAACTTTGGCGGAGAGATAACGTCCAAGTTGACAGTCCAAGTACCAGAAGATGTTGTGTTACTAGTTGGTTCTACCACATTGGCCAATGTAGTCGAAGGTTCTTGAAGTCGCCCAATCTGTAAGTTCTAAACATTTCATAGAGAAGTAAGCGTATGTACGAACATTAAAATCTCATCTTCAAGAGCGAAATAGACCAAGTTACGTAGGGACCATGGAATAGAAAAAAGAAGGACAGTGCGACAGAAAGATCCTGTAGAATTTATAAACAAGAAAATCTTGAAAAAAACCTTCCTCGCAAAGGCTCGCTCCAAATTCTACGGGATTAAATGCGAAATCGGCTGATGTTGCAATGGTGGTTGTTGTGAAGCCGTCCATTGAGGAGGTTGTTGTGAAGCCGTCCATTGACTAGAATAGAACAGAAATTCGTCTAAATGTTGTGCAAAAGTAGAAGGATTAATTCGCCGAATAGAAAAGCCTTGTTTTATTTAGGGCTGTAATTTGCCAGATATCTGCTAGAAGATCAGATTTTACGGAATATCAGCTCAAGTGCTCTATATAATTTACCACTTCATCGCATCCGTCGAATGCACAGAACGGTTGCTGTGCTATGAAAATTTCGGCTAGACAGAACCCGACGGATGAACTAGGACTATCTTTCCGTCGTGAGCAAACGGTAAGAATACAGTGCTTCGTGTAAAAAATTTTGCAGTTCTCCGTATCCTTTGAATTGAGGATCCCAATGGGAAGGTTTAGCATAAGGCAAGGATTCCTGAAGACTTTACTGCTACCAGCTCACGTTACTTGATGTTTGACGGGATTACAGGTAAGAGGAAAAACAAGAATAACTGCAAAGACCTGTATCTCTTGAGCGTCAACAAACTTTACGGCATCCAGAATAACTTCGCAGATTTTCGTTTTTACAGCGTCAGAGATCTGAAGTAAACCAAATTGCCAAACTTGGTAAAATTACCACACTAGGTTAACTTTCAATAGAGTTTTTGATCATTAGTATTTCTTATGTTCTAAGTTGAAAAAAAGTGGTGAGTTTTAAAAACTTCGTAAAAGGGGGATGAGTTTCCCGAAAGATCTTCGTGAAGGCAAACATCCATTTGTGTGTAAAAGCTAACTGATTTTTGTCTAATCATACTAGATAAGGTTATTTGCTTTTACAACACACGGTTGACTGTAATATTCCTTGAACCATCATCAGCAATGAATCCTGGTCAAGTAGAACTGCGACGTCGGAATGTGTTGTCTCACAGTGAGGAACCTAAACCAATAGAATTTGTTTTCGACTATTTCATTTATGGGATATCATATGCTTTAAATTTTTTCCATAAACCTGTAACAGAATTTTTTAGACCTTTCTGACCTACAGGGAAGCTTCTTGCCTAGAAATGATATCTATCTACGAGAAAGAGTACGTCATTAACAGAAACAATGAAATGGTCTCGAATATCGCAATCCTCCCCACGGTTTACCGCCTCATCGTGGCTGGGAGGTGTTCCTGGGTATCGCACTGCGATGTACACCAGGGGATTCATTCCCCCGGCAGGATCTCCCAAGCTGAGACGGAGTCCGGCGTTTCCATCAGGAAGCCTAGCTAAGAGTAAACAAACACCAGGATCCACCACCGTCCTGATATCAAAGTCGCATGGTGGCAAATCTCCCTCTGTGGCAAATCTCCCTGTGATCCACAAGGGCTGCGACTGCCTGTGGTGGTGGAGACCTGGGGGCAGACTTTGGCCAGGCTGACCTCGGGATTCCAGGGAACCACAATGGCTTAACCAGCAAATCTCCTAAAAATGGTGGTTGTGCTGGAGCTCGCACAACCACTTAGGATGGGCCGTTCAAGTACCAATTATCAAGAATATCGCAATATTCGAACCATTCGGCTTATAATTTCTTCCACGTGTCAACCTGCTGTTTCAAAAGTTTCTTTGAAGGATTTTACGAATTCTTTGCTACGCATCAGGATCCTTTCTTTTATTGATTAGTTCAAAATAACTGAAAAATGTCAAGTCGTTTCATGAGTTGCCAAAATTCCTCGTGAAGAAGATTAGCTTTCTGCCTCAAAACATTGTAGTTCAAGTAGAATTTAATATTTACTTCGAAAACAAGTGATCTATTAAATAATAATTTTTTCCTCAAATATCGATTGACTCGTGAGATCACACTTGCCCTCGATGATGTTTGCACCGGAAGATTCATTTCTACTTATGTGCAGCTCCAAATCGACAGTGAAATTATGTAGTTCGACAACAAAACTTCCTATAAAGAAACAATTCTGTTGAAAAAACAAAGGACAGACGAGCTCGTTGAAACTAAAGCTTCCAGAAAAAAATCAAAAGTGTAGCTGTTATTAAGAAATATCGGATCCTCTTAAAAAACCCTAGAAGATATGTGTTATCGTTTTTATGGCGCTAAAATACCATAAATAAAATCGTGGCACAAAATGTTGATAAACAGTACCCGCTGTGATGTAAACATAAGCTCCCCGTGCTGATTCACTCTCAACGGTACCGTAGTTTAAAGAATTTGTTTGGAAAAAGAAGAAAACACTAAGGGATACAAGAGACTCCAGAACCCCAGAAACTTGAAGGAAAATGTGAATTTAGCGTGTGAAAGTTTTTGGCGTAAAAACTTTCTGTTGTTCATGCAGGAGAAATTTAAAAAATTTCTGTCTAGATTTAACACGGAGTTGAAAATTCATTATTCTAAAAGAATGTAATGAATCAAATGCCCTTCATTTCACTAATAAAAAGCTATTCAAAGTAGTGGAAAAAACTAGAAAAAAATCGATACCAACCGTCAAGTGGGATAAAGTAGTCGACAGCGCAATCGGCACTTGTTCTCAGGAACGGTAAGCTCACATTCGCTCGAACACCTAAGTCGTGTCTTACTTTCATCCAACCAATCAATATTTGACAACATTGTCGATTTCAAAGGTGGATCACCTTCATCGAATATTGGACAACTGCGTTAATTCGAGGCAATGATTACTATGTAGACAAAACCAATCCTCGATTTTTTGGCTATTTCAAGTCTTTTTTAACGACTGGAAGGAGTGTTGCAGTAAAAAAAGCATCACATCATTTCAACATTCCACTTACCTTTGTCGCGGATGAACTTTGCTTGAATTGTTGGTCTTTCTACTCTGTTGATGTGGATTTTTGAAATCGTAGCCAAACTGACTGATACATCTGGCAGGTGCATGTTGTTGAGAATTTGAGGCATTGCATCGCTCGCCAGCTCTAAAATGAAGGCAATATTCTTGAAGTATTTGATGCTTTTTGTCTCAGTTTGAAAGTCCAACTGACAAAAAATCAAAAAGTAAAGCAACGCTCGGAATGGCTTAGATTGTGTTTGACTCCTAGTCAGAAGTTAAAAAAATCACCTGAACCCACGCCGACGAGGTCCTGAAGACTTGAATATTTCAGGAAAATACGTGTTCAACCAACAATCAGCATGCCTACTAGGATAGATGACAGACCTTCCACTTGTGACCAGCCCACCAAAAGATAGGATCATCTCCAGAGATTACGGCTACTACTCGAAAAGTAGAAATAGTGAGGCCTACACAGTACTTGGAAGCAGCAGTTTAACTGCCTTCGTATCCATATGAGTTACTCGGCTGCGATAAAACTTTCTTCGATTCGAGAAAAAAATCTGTAGAGTGCTCAGGAAGGAGACGTTACTGCATTCGTGATTTATGCTATGTGATTCGCACTCTGCTCCCGGAATGAGGAGAGACTTTTATCATTCGGGAAAATCAACTGACGAATAGCAGCCCATCTGGTAGAAATATTAAAATTGTACTACACTCATTATCGCAAAAGAATTGCTGTTGTCCTAGAAGAAACCTATTGGCTAGGAGCCGAAACAAAACTCCTTCCCAATCGTTAGGCGTGCTGACTACTTGTGGTGATGGTAATCTGGTAAGCTCCAACCCGATAACTTCAGAGCTCTGGAAAAATTGTCCTGTCAGCATGATGCCAGGGAAGCGGAGTTAGTCATAGATTGTTTAACAATTGCGAATATAGGCCATCCAAAGAATAATTCCAAACTGTTCTCAGGAATGATGAAGAGTAATGGAATTGTTCAAATTATAAATGTTAAAAATACTTTTTCCACATGAGCTATCAAACTTGTCACAAAACTTAGCGACTTGTTAAAAACTCGTTTTCGATATCTCATCCCATTACGCCGGCAGATGGGCGTATTCTTTTAGTACTTCTTTGTATGGTTTGAATTGTTCATAAAGTAAGCTCACCTGTTATGTAGTCGACAGCTTTTTGATTGACACGGAAATAAATACCGGCATTTCGATGGTGCTGATTTACTTGAACACTCCGAACGTCGTAAATGAGGAATAGAAGCACCGTCCAGTACGATGGCATGACACGGCTATGGCTTGCTCTGTGGCTGGTCGTACGGCTACCCTCTTATGTTTATGTAAGCTTGCCGTCATCTAGCAAATGGCGGCTGTGGAACAGACACCCACTGCCAGATGCGGAATCGAACACAGAGTCGTCGAACCCTCAAATCTAATCGACCATCCAGAAACGTCATTCATTTAGCAACATTATTGCATTCTTGTTGACGGCAGTATTGTAAACATAATAATGAATTCACTCTAAGACATTGAGGTTGTTATTTTGCATACCATTGGCTAGAAAAAGTGCTCTGGACATTCATTAGGCTCACAAAGAAAAGACGTATTTCTACTAAGTTACAAAGTAAACCGGGAAACCCACGGAAAAGGGAAACTCGTGGTGTACGAAAACAGACTAATCAGAACATAATTTTTACTTTGGACTTTAAAGTTAAATATTTACTTATTTGTGTGCAAAGATCGGGTAGCGCAGTGACAGTGATCCCGCTTGTTACGCGGACGGCGCAACCTACTTGTGTCCAGGGTCGTCATCGCTCTGGGCCCAACCGGGCTTCTCATCCCTCCACGGTAGGAAGGTTACCATTGGGCTTGTATAGAAAAAAGCTGAATGCCTCCAATCCAACCGGGAACGCTCGAGCACGACTGTCTCCGATCGGATTCCGGAGAAAATCGATTCAACTAGTAATCAATGACATTCGTTATGAAAAGGGAATTCTCAAGTTGCAGCCGAATCCGCACCCAAAAACGAAAAGTTTCAAGACCTTCGTGGACGGTGTACGTGTACGCGACGAAGCGGATCGAGTGCAAGTTCTTTGATGTTCGCAGTGTAAAACAGGTGATTCCAGGGCAGATAATGAATAAAAAATGAATTTTTTTCCACAGTGGTTCTTAGTTTCTCACCATTTAAACACAGTTCACTCAGACAGGAGGTCACCCTAAAATAAATTTCCACACTTTTTTTGAAAGATACTTTCAGATCGAAAAAGCGCTTAAATAGGTGTGGGAAATGTAACAGCGATTTCCGATGGCAGTAAGAAGATAGTTTCTCAGGATAGCTTCAGAAAAAGAGCCACACACCCAAGGATTTATCCTTCGTTACCAAATAAGTAGGCACATCTATTTTTTCATTTTATTAGACAGCATAGGCTTCATAACGAAGTTTTCAAGGTTTTTTGTCAACATCGTTTTAGCCTGTCCATGAAAGAATCGATGTTGATTAGCCACACCGAGGTAAATAAAGAATAGGTTTCCAGCATGACAGCTACTATCTATCACAACGCATAGTTGTGGATGTTTTCGTTTGATTAAGCCGGGAACGATTTCGCATTTCAAATGAGTGCGGAAAAAAATAGATTGCTTTCCCTAGCAAAGACAATAAGCGCTATGCCATCTACAAATTCCCTTGTGGATTACTTCTATTACAACAATTTGTTTCAGTAGCTCTACGGATTTGAATGGATAAAAATTTAGAGGAAGAGCCGACTGGTTTTGATAATTTCCTGCGCCACTCATTCGGCTTCGTGAAGCATCAAATGCATATCCGGCTTAAGTATTGTATGGACTGCTCCCAAATCAATGAGGCTTGTTGAATCTTTAATACAAAAATCTTGGCGCGGTTTGAAACAATAGTTTAAACTTCATTAGTTTTTTAAGAGAGAGTGATTTAAAAAACAGATTTCCATGGTTCTAAATTTATTCTTTGTGGAAACGTTTCTGTTATCTACCATGCTTCCTTCAGGTAATTTCTGATCACGACTGTTAAGGAACTACTTGGCCCGAGTTTTTTGCTTCTCAAAAACGTATGTATGATGTCTTTAAATCCTTTTAGGCAACTAGTTCAAAGATTCTTGTCGTTCGATATCCTACATGTGAATCGAGTCTCAGAATTGTAACAGAACAGCAAATTTAGCCTTTATTTCCGCCAAAATGGCTCATCATTTCGATCTGACGTTCAAACAACACGCAGGAATTCGCCGCCGATTTCGTTGCCGCTTCCTAAATTTCTTATAAAGAATTACTTTTTACACATTGAACAGATTGTCATAGCAATAAAAACTATAAGTAGCAAATCTTCGATGCATAAATACTGGGATTGGCTGTCTGCCCAGGTATTGAGATGAAATTGGTCGAAAGGCTCTTACTATGGAAGGCTTAGTGAGCCTAACTTGCGGGATCCAACCATCGATCGAGCGATTGAATCTGTTTTTGAAGAGCAGCTCTAACCACCGCGCTACAAGTTACCATAGCATATAGGCATGCTACTCACACTATGGCGAAATGGTTGCTATCAAATGGCTGGGAAATAGGTTCGGAGAGCCCTTCAACAAAGAGTCCCAACGTCCCTCAGCGAATGTTCGGCAACCTACCCATGAATATGGGAAAGTAGGCGAAATTCGAGCACACGACATGGACAAACGTTCATTTTGATAGCAACCACACCTATCACCGGACCTTCGAAATTCGAAATGTTTTACTAGTAATCTTTGCGAAATAGGCTTAATAAGTCCACTCATTTCGAATTTCTATACCGAACCGTCCATAAGATTCTTAGTCATACCGGCTTTCTCGGTAGTTTGATTCCCTCCGCTGCTTCTAGTCGTCTCACCTAAAATAAGTTCTGAGAGATAAATTTTTTAAAAATACCTATTTTGATTCTGCCGCGCTCATCCAACCAGGAAGAAATATGTCGTACCTGTTATCTCGGTTGTTCCACTGCTAGTACCGCTTACAGTGGTTTCACCTGAAAATTATGGAAGTCTTAATTACCATTATTATATTTTCGAAAGTTGAATATGTGCTCAACTATTATTATGCACTATGCAACACACACATGGAATCTATCCCCGTGTCCGTGGCCCACTAAGCCTTCCATCCTCCGGGGTCGGCAAATTGCTACCAGACTTGTCTGGGAGGTGAGCACCACTGGCTCGTTACATCGGTGACCACCACAAGTCATTGTAAAAGCCAGATATGCCTTTAATCATCTCCAACGATGCTCTAATGAAGTCGAATGCATGGCGCATTCCTCAGGGATTGATCAATGCCCACAGCTTTATCCTTTTTTTTATGCAAAGTCGACTGCAAAAAAAGTTATTATACCAGTAATTTCGGTAGTTCCATTGCTATTACTGCTCCAGGTGGTTTCACCTGAAATAATTTAAAAACTACATGTTTTCTTTTGCAAATTTTTGTTGTCTTTGCAAATATTAAGCTTCTAGCAAGTTATATTTCTACAGCTTCATAATGACATGATAATAAAGGAATTTATGTACCGGTTATGTCGGTAGTTCCATTGCTCCAACCCGGCTGTCGTGGTTTCACCTGAAATATTTGAAAACCATACTTTTTTACGGGAAATACGTTATCTTTGCAGACATGAGGTTTATATTCGATTGTCATCTGACAGTTCAATGTCAAATTAACTTTAAGGGAATCTAGCGTATTGGTTATTTCAGTAGTTCCATTGCTCCAACCGGCTATCGTGGTTTCACCTGATATATTTGAAAACCAGACATTTGCCGGGATATACGTTATCTTTACAAACGCGAGGCTTATATTCAATTACCACTTCACAGTTTAATATGAAATTAACTTTGAGGGAATCCACCGTGCTAGTTATTTCAGTAGTTCCGTTGTTCCAACTTCCTATTGTGGTTTCACCTGAAGTACGTTGGAACCATCCTTTCTTACCAACTTTTGTTGTCTTTAAAAGTATGAAACTTCTATTAAGTTGTCATTCTACAGCTTCGTACCAAATCAATGATGAAGGAATTTACCGTACCGGTTATCTCCGTAGTTCCATTGCTCCAATCGGTTGCCGTGGTTTCACCTGAAATATGTGAAAACCATGTTTTTTTACAAAAGTTTTTTTTGCCTTTACAAGTATGAAATTTCTATTTAGTTGTCATTCCACAGTGTGATACTGAATCAGTTATGAAGAAATTTCCTGTACCAGTTATACTGGCAGTTCCGTTGCTCCAACCGCCCGTAGTGGTTTCACCTGAACTATTTGAATTTATGTTGTCGTTACATAAATGAAACTTATATTCAATTGTCATTTCGCAGCTTAATTTCAAACTAGCTTCAAGGGAATCTACAGTACCTGTTATTTCGGTTGTTCCATTGCTCCAACCTGTCGTGGTTTCACCTGGAACATGGAAGTGGTATTTGTCATTACTACCTTTACAAATGTAGAAATTGTAATAAACTCTAGTCTCGCACAGCAGAACTGCAAAAATATGTCACCGCTAATCCCAGTTGTTCACTGTTACCAGCACTTGCAGTGGCTTCACTTGAAATGCGCAAAAATCATATCTTTAGGTCTTTCAAATATAAATCACCTATCTAATTTCTATTGCACCCTTTTTATACCAAATCAGCCAAAGAAGTGTTTCTTACTAGTTATTTCGGTGGCTCCATCGCTCTCACCATTGATGGTGGTTTCTGCTAAAATATACGAGAACCACACTTTTATTTTCCTTAAAGGACTGGCATTTACACTGAGCCTTTGCTGCCTATTCTTTTTTCATGACAGGTATAATGTGAAGCACGACAACAATGATGTTGCGATATTTGCAAAACTCAGACTTCAGGCCGGCTTCGAATCCTCGATCACCTTTTCAGGTGCGCACGTGTTATCCACTTTACCAATCGACGCTCCTGTCTTTCTTTCCTCTCGGCCAATATTTTACCCCAACTTTTTCCCCTTGTAGGTGGTATATTCCACTTTGCTTAGTGCTCTTATTTTGTGCATTATCATCCCATGTTCATTCATTCCTTTGTACTCCTTCATACCTAAGAAAACTTCAAAACAAACCTTACGGCTAATCTGAGTAGTTCCATTGCTACTACCTCTTGTAATGCTTTCAAGGAATTATGAGAGGCTTTTTTATGCCTTTAATTGAAAAATGAAGCCTGTTTTGAACTTTTTACTACGCGATTTCATATCAAAGCGACTGAGTAAAAAGAACCCTACCGGCAATCTCAGTGGTTCCATTGCTAGTACTGTTCGTAGTTGTTTCGGCTTAATATAAAAAGGCGTTTTTAGTTGTATTTAAGACGTAAAACTTCTGATATGTTTGCACTTTGCAGCTTTACATCAAAGAGACCGCAAAAACTCTACTGTACCAGTTATTCCTGTAGTCCTATTGCATTCACCGCTCGTTGTAGTTTCACCTAAAAGGGTCAGAATCATCCTTTTTTAATTCTTGTTGCTATGAATTTTATTCTTGTAAAGTTTCTATTAATTTTAATTTAAATATTAATGTATTAAAATACGTTGGCGATAGAATCGAATTTCTATTTGTTGCGGTGCAAGTCTAACTTTTCATTGCTTGAGGACTTATGAAAACTCGTGCAGCAACTAACGACATTGCTACCAGCTATTGTGTCATTAGTTTGCATCATTGTGGTCCTACCATTATCACTGTAATGGGACAATTTTGCTGTCTTTTCTTGCACCAGCCTATCCCATGCGAGAAACGTGATTGAGCACAGCAACTTAAAATGGCTCTAAGTTTGGCACGATTAGGATTTTAAAAAGCGATGACTGTTGTCCATAAGAACCAGTAATTTCCCAATCACTGAGGGAAGCTGAGATGTTGAGAGGCACACTAGGAGGGGAATCTGATCTATGGTAGTGGGTATACGCAGAATTTTTTGTACAATGCCTCTTAAACTACAGAATTGCTCAAAATTCAAGCGATCTAAAAAATTCCGAAATTTTGTCTCGGCTTTGAACTTTAAATGTCAAAGCGCTTTTTAAACTTTTCCGTGCTATCGCTCCTCTATTTGGTTTTCCTTACATTGTAGTGAAGTACTGATTTTATCACGTTTAATGGATTTTAGCGCTGGAAAATTAGGATTTGGCCTTTCATCATGACAGCAGCTTAAGAAGTTAACAGCAATAGACTCCTTGTGGAAAATGACGAAGAGGAAGCTGAAGATGCAGAGAGATATGCGCAAATTTCCACGCTATCTTTCAGCAAGTCTGAGCGAAATCGGAAATCGGTGTCTGAGGAGAAGGATAATGAGGGTGAAGTCAGTGGTGACTGGACGAACACTGTTGTTCATGAATCCTAGGGCTTCAATGTTAGAGAATCTGTGGTGGATTAAGAGCTTTTGTTTGTAAACCCAGAACTAGTTATTTAAGGTATGGCTAACAGTGAGAAGGCGGTAATGAAGGGGACGATAAGATAAACGCAAGAAAGGTAAGTTTTATGGGAATCTGTTCCAGAGATGAAAATGTGCTTTGATCATTGCTTTAAGTAGAAATTTGCACAGCATACAGCAACTGTTTGGGAAACGAAAACATTCAATCAATCTTCACCTAAAGAAGGGGGTGGGAGCACTCACCATTTCGTTTGCCGTGCTATTGCAAAAAAAATTATATAAGAGAGACAGATCTGGGATGGTGTTGACTTACATCGGCTTGAATTCTTTCAAAAGTGTTCCGCAAACTTTTGCATCTTTTGGTAGGAAGTCCAGATTTTTTGGTGAAAATGTGACCTGTATGCAAGAGGTTTTGAATGCAAGAGTTCCAGATTCTTGGATTTTGAATTGTACGTTTTGAGAGAGTGTTTAAAGAAATAATAGAAGATTACAGTAACAATAAAGAGTTGGTAAGTGCCATGATTTTCTACAGTAGCCGAAAGGTGTCTCTAAAGACTAGACACCAGCGTTTAAATACAGAAGAAATATCTTGGCGTTTCCTACAGCAATCCTTTTCCATAGACCAGTAAGTGCGCTGGATAGCCTGTTTTCTATGAATTACAAATGTGAAATTTCACAGGCCACATACCACACAAATTTCGCTAGGTGAGGTACGGATTAAACAGAACAACAAATATTACAAGTAAGCCTTGCTAGTTTTTAACTTGATAACTAATTACTGAAAGGGAATTTCATTGAGATCAGAGTTCATCATCCACAAGCCTCTGCTAAGATACGTGTTGAAATCAATGTATATTGTTGTAACATATTATTCATACTGTGTGCCTAACAGACAAAAAACGGTCTCGTACCGGTAATCTCAGTTGTTCCATTGCTACTTTCGCTTGTTGTTGTTTCTGCTGAAATACAAAGGAATTATTTTTTTCTGTCTTTGGCAAATATACGAATATAAGTGCTTTCGTGTGTCGCGCAGTGGTTGGAGGCGCCACTGCGGCACACACGTGGAATCGAACCTGGCGCCCGTGGCTCCACCAAGCCTTCCATCCCTCCAAGGTCGTCAAATTGGTACCAGACTTGTCTAGGAGGATAGCAGCACTGGATCGATACATCGGTAGGCCAGCAAGAGTCATTGTCAAAGCCAGATATGAATTCAATCACCTCCAACGATACTTATTAGTAAAGTCGTATGGATGGCGCATCCCTCAGGGATTAATCAACGCCGAGAACTTTATCCTTTATCCTTATTGAGTGATTTCTACATTAGCAGTTTGTAGTTTTACACCAAGCAGATTACAAAAAACTCATCGTACCAGTTATCTCCGTAGTTCCGTTGCTACTACTGCTTGTAGTGGGTTCATCTGAGATATGTGAATATTAGACTTTAAAATTTTTATTGTTTTTGCGACTAAAGAGCTTACTATATTTCCTTGTTTTGGATTTCATACCGAACAGAGATAATTTGGACCTTAACTGTATCATATTTACTCCTTCTTACGCTGTTTTTTCAGCCCAAATTTTAGCTCTTTACTTTAATCAAAAGTATAAAGGTTCCATTGTGCATATTCGTGTTCTCGTGTTCTCTGAAAATCTGGCTCTTCTTTGGAAAACTATGGGCTTTGAATAAGCTGGTGGCTTCCCTCCCTGTTCTATTTTTCAAACCAGATTTTCAATGGCAGTGAATACCTTGCAAGGAAGCGTTTGTATTTATTTTGTAAATAAGATACATTCGAAAAAAAAACAAAAGTT
Organism: Angiostrongylus vasorum; assembly: GCA_018806985.1. Taxonomy (NCBI): domain Eukaryota; kingdom Metazoa; phylum Nematoda; class Chromadorea; order Rhabditida; family Metastrongylidae; genus Angiostrongylus; species Angiostrongylus vasorum. The sequence goes on along the minus strand of JADANN010000040.1, from coordinate 197,644 downwards.
CTTAGCGCCTAACAATTCAAACAATTACAAAACTGACCAGACTGAACGGTACTGAGTAGTTGAAGAAGAGCTGAAAAGTCATGTTATGTCGTAAATTTAGAGTGGAAGCGTTCGTTACGACTTGAAACGAGAAGATTCTAAACTTACCAAATAGAAAATTTAAGAAACTGGTTTTGGAAAAACCCACTGCTTCATCACAAGGAGTTTTTCATAATAAAGCAAACTTTTTCGCTCGACTTAAATGTGCTAATATATTAATGAATGATGTTTTTTCTTTCAAACGACGAGAGAGTCGGGCTAATTTTTGTTGAACTATGGAAGAACAAAAATCAATTAACTGACCTATTGTAACACTGAAGACGAAGACCAGTGGCTTATGCATCGTCGGCTTGGCAACTGTTTAGTTTGTCTTACTCTGTTCCTGACTTATATAGCAATGATCGCCTCACACATTCAGCAAAACCATCTCATTACCAGTTAAATCTGGAAACTGTGAAACAACAAACAGCGGCAAGTCAAATCTATTCAAATACCGAAGTGCTTGTGAGCAGGTACTATGTAAATTTCGCACTGTTGACATTTCATGTTTCTGTTGTCAGTAGCTGTTGTAGTGTTTCTACTTCCTCATTTTCCAATCACACAGTGCTCATGTGCCACTGCACATCTAGTTATAAATCAGAGATCAGAGTCAAAATTTGTCGTGCTTTTCTTCAGAAAACGTGAGCGTGGTATCGTTGAAACGTATTAAGATCTTCTTCTGGACAATTTAGATGGTAAATAATTTTGCTGCCTTGCCATTGCAGCGAGGATTTTTCCAGAAAGGCAGGGATTTTTGCGGTAATCGATCAGGTGCGATTCAGCACAATCAGTAGAACCTTCTCTATACGCTTAATGATTCGTACTTGCGTATATGGGTATGCTTACGAGTGACCAAACTATTTTGTGTGCATGCAACAAATGATCAAGGCAAGGTAATTTGGGGGTACAAAGTAGGTGATTCATAATAGATTCGAACAAATTATCTTAGCTCAGCTTCTACTCCTAGGCACTATGAAAACTAACTTGTAAAAACTGTGCGCTTCTATGGAAGCGGTGGAATACTGCTCGTGGCTAATTGTTACTAAAATCAGTAAAAAACAGTGGCTTCTGTATGGAAGGTGTGATGGTTTTCGTTCAAGTCAAGCACGCAAATCCAGCCAGATACCAATCTATTCTGTCAGGGAGAATAGAGAATTTTCTGGTGTCATCTTGGTGGGTCCTTTGTAATATAAGTAGTAAGAGAAGAGATCATTACTAAAGTTGTCCTTCAAAGTCGCCAAACATTTTACGATACTTAAGCTCACCTTTATGTATTTTTAAATGAAAGAGGGGCTGTAAGCACTCGAACTTTTGTCCATTTTTCTCACAAAAGGTTCGGTCATGTTTCTCGTTGAGTTAATCGAAAAGACCTCGACTATTGATATCAATCCAATCTCACGGTGTCCCTTCCATTCGATCAAACCCGATATCACTACGAAGATTAGGTCGCATGATCTAACCGAGAAGAGCACTCATCTCGAACCACTGCGGTTCCGAAGAAGGCGATGACGTTGAGACACTGGTCCAATAAAGTTTAGTGAAAAGTTCGTGTAAACATGTGCACTACCACTGGACGTAACACATAGCCTTGTTACTACCTAGCTCAAGGTTTCTGTTAGAGCCATCCATCAAGTATGCCATAAACTGAAAAAAAACGTCTTTATGGCGTGTTTTGAAGGATACATGAGGTGAATTTGAGGGCTCTTGATGCACATATTGGGTTATATGAAGCAATAACTCATATCTATAAGGCTTGCAGAATTCTGAAACATAATGCACTTCCGTTGGAATCAAGATATCGAACATCACGCAAACCGCCTAGATGAAAACGCTCAGAACATTAGTAAAGTAGAGTTTAGAATATGCTTCCAGAAAAACACTTCGAAGACATTGGGACAGGCGGAAGTAAGTCTACATGATTCATTCTTCCACTTCCACCATTGCTCATGTCTTCGCCACTTCGCTAGAGTAGGACCACTGTGAAGATATCTAATGTAGATATCACTACTTCTCGATCTGAAGACACCGTCAGTGCTCAGTAAGAGCAACCATCATTGCTAGTTGCATCACTCCTTTTTTCTTTAAACTACAGTATAATGCTTCCTAGGCACGCTAAGGTTCTCTGCTGCGAAACAAATCTCCACACGTCAAGCGTGAGCCGGTAAAGATGACCAAAATCCTTGTCGACAATGGCTCGCTTCAAGTAAATCACCGCTTTTCGAAGGGGGCGATGCCCTTCTTTGGATTGCTGACACTGTCGAGGGTCTTACTTTGACCAAACATTGTAATTAAAAGTGCAAGAACACGAGCTTCACTCTTCGGTAGGAGGGATCACTCTCCATAAAGCCTAGAAGGTTTAAACATTGCAACAGCTATCGGTAGCGAGTATACATCCAAAATCACTCGAGCAAAATTTACTTAGTTTCTAAGGAAAAAGCACATCGTTATTTGAATATATTTGGCTCACTGTTATTCGTGGTTTTACAATTTCCAGGTAGGAAATTACTATTATCTGGACGTAACAATGCATTAAATGGTTTTTGCTGCATAAATCACAACACCGCCCGACGGTTTACCGTATCATGGTGGTTAGGAGATGTTCCAGGGTGTCGGGCTGCAATGTTCAGCAAGGAGATTTATCCACACGGCAGGGTCTCCCATGCTGAGAGGGAGCCCGGCGTTTCCATCAGGAAGCCCAGCTAAGAGTAAACCAATACCAGGATCCACCACCGTCCTCATATCAAAGTCGCATGGTGGCAAATCTCCCTCTGTGGCAAACATTCCTCTGATCCATAAGGGCTGCTACTGTCTGTGTTGGTGATGACTTGGAGCAGCCTTTGGCTAGGCTGACCTTAGTACACCAGGGAAGCACAATGGCTAAACCAGCAAAACTCAGAAAAATGGAGAATATGCCGAGGCAAGCGCAATCAGTGAGGACGGGCTGTTCAAGTATCCAAGTATCCAACTTAATTACAATAAGATTGACGAAGCTTACACAGCCGATCACCAATTCACGGTGCGTCAATGTAAAGCCGTCTGTTCATCTTGTTGCGTCTCTTTTTTAAGACTTTCACGAAAAGTGACGCAGAAAGGTTTTGCGGCACTGGATCGCAAGACGCCTATAGGTGCCATTTTGTTTCCTGTCGTCTATTTTAACGGACAGAACTGTCTTCCTACACTTTTTGCTAGCAAATGGTAGTTTACAGAACGGAGACTTTATGTTGGGCGTTAGTCGGGAAAACTCTATTCTGTACTTAGAAATACGAAAAAAAATTTCAATTCTCCTTCAGGAGCTCAAAACCGTCGAGTACGGCTAGTTTAATAAAGCCAACGATGTTTATGAGAAGAAATTAAAAACAGAAATGTACAAAAAGTGGGGTGAAAAAAGGAGCGAAAGGTGTAAAAAATGAGAAAAATCACGTGTATCACCTGCAGTCCCGTTGATCGTCGAGTGACTGGAGAGGGCACCAGTAAGTCTTCCATTTTTCCCCTGTCGCGTGCAAGAGTAGCCCAATGGGTTCTGCTCGCTCAAGGGACTCGTCAAGCATCATATCTTTCTTCAAGGCTCCTTGTGAAGAACTCTGACCATCGGGTCGGTGGTCTTCCTGCAGTACGTTTGACATCCCGAGGAATCCAGTCACTAACGGCTCTTGTCCATCGGTTGTCATTCATGCGCATTACGTGTCCGGCCCATCTTATCTTCGATTGTTTGGTGTACGGAACGGCATCTATTGATTTTTTGATCGTCGACGTAGATCGGAGCTTCGGATCCCTTCCCTTACTTGTGTGGAACGGGATACTCCTAGCATCGCCCTTTCGACTGCGCGTTCAATAACGCTAAGTGACGTTTCATCGTGCTTACGCGGCGACCAAGTTTCTGACGCATACGTGAGGGCAGGAAGTACCGTTGAGTCGAAAAGGTGGGCACGGAGTCGGATGTTCCTTGTTCTCTTCACTGCATCCTCGATGATCTTGAAAGCACCCCAAGCCGCTCGTTTCCTTCTGCTCAGCTCTGGAGCTAGGTCGTTCACCATATTGATTTCCCGACCTAGACGGATATAACTGGAGCATTCGGAGATATTGAGCATGAATGGGGCATGCGAAACAAATCCATTCTTCATGAACATCGTTTTTATGAGGTTTAGTTGAAGACCAATCTTTCCACAGGCTTTATCAAAGTCGGTAAGCATTCGTTCCGCTTGGCTAATGTTTGGTGTTATAAGGACGATGTCACCAGCTAGGCGAAGATGGTGTGACTGCCGACCATCGATTTTCACTCAAATATTATCCCATTCCAATGTTCGCATGAAGTTCTGGAGGGTGGCGGTAAATAATTTTGGCGAGATGGTATCGCCTTGCCTAGCTCCTCTTTTTGACGTCAATGATAATAGCGTCGTAGAATGGTGATACCTTGGTTGTAAAATCATTGTACAGCTCAAGAAGAATCCTTATGTACTGAGTAGGGACTCCTTGACAATCCGGGAGCTTCCGAGACTGCTTCTATCTCGACTGAATCAAAGGCCTTTTGTAAATCGATGAAAGTGAGACAGCGCCGTCTTTTGTATTCTCGCGATACTTCAATGAGCCTTGTTACCGTGTGGATGTGGTCCATCGTACTAAATGCTTTTCGAAAACCTGATTGCTCCTCATATGGCTGTCCTTCGTCCAGTGTTCTGTCAATCTTATTTAGGATGACTCGAGTGAAAAGTTTCTAGATGACAGACATAAGCAGATTGGACGATAGTTGCTGATATCCTGTAGGTCACCCTTCTTGAACAATAACACAGTCTTGCTGGTCTTCCAGTGGGTAGGGACCTTGCATTCGGACAGGTAACGTGTGAAGAACCGAGCCAGTGTGTTTATGAGGACTGGCGGAAGGTTCTTCAGGTGTTCTGGTCTTATCCTCTCCGGAGCTGGTGTTGTTTGATTTGTCACCGACTAAATGACATGTCCGACATCAGAAGGGGAGAACCGATAGTGCAACATATCCATCCTCCTTTATTTCATATGACGGAAGGAGAACGTGGCTATCGAACAGATCCGAGTAGTATTCGTGAATGATTTTCTCCATTTCGCTTCTGGATGCCGTAACTGTTCCGTCTGGGCGTCGGAGTGCAATAATCTTGGTCTTGTAATTGGCGAAGTTTGGTTGGCTTTGCGAATGCTTTTCCCTGCTTCTGCAGCTTCGACCATTACTGCTACTGTTCTCTCTTTAAGATCTTCTTTTTATCGCCTGTCTGCACTGTTTTGCAAGTTCGGACGTTAGTTAGCGGTTGCCTGCAGCTCGTGCGATCCTACACTGGCGTATTAGCTCGAGTGTTTCTGGAGACAGACGTCTCTTGGTAGCTTTCGAACTCTCAGCTTTCATAGCGCTAACGTGAAAATGTTGAATGAGCCGATCGTATTCTTCGTCGATGTTATCGACAACGGCATCTTCCCAACAGCCGACTAATGAATTGAATAAGTCCCAGTTTACGGTGGTTCTGGGACTTCGGTTTTTGAATTTGGCGGCTTTTTTCTTCTTTCCGCGAGAAATAGAATCTTGCACGAAGGAGACGGTGGTCTGATCCCGTGTAGAATTTTGGAACAACAGCGACATCGGTTAGGCAAAAGCTTCTATTTGCTATGACGTGGTCTATTTCGTCATGGTACTCTCCATTGGGAGACTCCCACGTCCAGCGCTTAGGGTGGGGCTTCTGGAATTGTGAGTTACCATGGATTGTCTTGGTCGTCATGATAAACTCAGATAGCCGCTCACCCTGTTCGTTCCATTCTAATCTGTGGGTCCCTAATGTGACGTTCTTCAGACGTTCTTTTTAGTCCAATCTTGGCGTTGAAATTTCCAATGATGACCTTGAAGAATGTGTGGTTTTCTCTGTAGAACTTCTCCAAGTCTATATAGAACGCTTCGACTTCTTCTTCGTCATAGTTTAATGTCAGCGCGTAAACGACGAAGATTTTCAAAGCGGGAATTGATCCACATCTTTTTAATCGTAAACGTCCGATTCGGGTTGTAAGTTGTTCGAATGAATCGATGTTCATGGACAAATTCGTGTTGACGAGAACGCCGACGCCACTAACTCCCTCTACTGTCGCATGTTCCGAGGTACAGTTCTTCTCCGGTGTCATAGACGGCGTTGAAAGGCTGGCGTCTTCTCGTCTCGGCCAGGCCCTATGACGTCGTACTTTATCCTTCTTACTTGAATGAGCAAGTCTTCTATGGAGGACTCGGATGCAAGTGTACGTGCATTGTAGGTACAGATCGTCACCATAGTTCTTTGAAATCCGGGCAGCTTCCATTGGCCCTGAGATTTTAGCAGCCTCTTCGTATTCGTCCTACCCAACGCTGCTGAAATTGGGGCCTCTTTTCGGGGTCAGGGGAATGAGGCCCGTTTTTTTTACTGTGTTTAGCATTTTTGATACTCACGTATAGTATGCTGGGCTCTGAACGTGGGGGGCTTGGTATACTCACAGGTAGCTTGTCAGGCTCTCCCAGAGTGGGACATGGAGCTTATTTATTGGAGGCGACTCCAGACCGCCTCCCATATACTTCCCCTATCACTTGAATGCAGGCTTTTTGGCCGAGTTGACTCGTAGAATACAATCTGCACAAAACAGAACGCACCCACACACGCGTGCATGAATACTATCCGTAAATGCAGAAACTATGTGCCAAATCGGCGCAGCAGAAACAGGGAGTCCATCCCCTGGATCCACCTGCGTCTCAGGGAAGCAAACGTCGCTTTTGGTCCGCGATTAACCCCCTATCCGCCACCTTGGGACGCGCCACGTAGCCTCGCGACTAACCGGTTTTGTTCATCTTCCACATATTATTGGGGTAGTACAACGAACAGCTTGACTTCAATGAAACAATTTAGAAGTCACTGGTGGGAATAAATGTTTTGAAAACGGCAGAGTATCAAATCAATCAGTTTCTACCTGGGAACCTAGTGAAGTTCCTAGAAAAGTCATATGTGCGATATTGCATGATTTAGTAACCTTTTTCCTATATTTAACGCATTTAGTGTCTAAGCAAACTAGAAGAGGTTCGAGACAAAAAGGGTTTTTTCTGTAGGGAAATTCACTTTGGTAATCGCCTATCAGTTCGGAAAAACTTCAGGAACTATCAGTTGATCAGTACCTCCTGCTTGGCGATTTGGTGGCTTAACTCTATCGAGTGACCATTTCCTTTTACAAGCTCTTCCTAGAGACGTTCAGCCAATGAATCGAGTGGTATTCCTGTTGTGCACTTAATACCCCTGTGGGAACAACTGGCTATCACTTCTTCGCTAGTACAGCTCCCTATATTATATTTGATATCCCTCTACATGCGACATCATCTGTGATCCGTCTCAACGCAAGTGGAAGTGCGGATCACTTCTCTCCCTTGCGTGATACGAGGATTTAGCATCATTCTCCTAACCACGCACTACGTGACTCCGACTGTTCTTTCATCCTAGTTATGTAGTGGGTCTTGAGCCCTTTCAGAAGTGGTTTTTCAGTGGACGACAAAATATCAATCATGAATGCAAAAATCCAATGTACAAAATTTGGTAATAGAACATGCTTGAAAATGCAATTCACATCCATAATTTCCTCGTATTTTAGGTGGACTACGGAGTACTACAGATAGCAGATCTACTGGCACAGCCAGCAGTAAAGTTTTTTGTACTCGTCTTTGCGTGGAAATTGCAAATAAAATGGCAACTAGAATTTAAATTCGGAAATAAAGATAAGCATAAAAACATAAGAAAACCGCCTTTATTAGGTGTATGAAATACTGTCTTATTTCATAGAAATTGCTTAGTTATAGTTGAGATAGGCGAAACGAAGGACCCGCGTGGTGTGGTGGTGAACGCGTTAGCCCTGGGAACGATAACAGTGCATTCGTTCCCCACCGCAGACACCTGCGGTCTGGAGTTTTGTGAACACCTCAGCATCATTGTGGTCGAGTCACACATAATACCCTGTCCTAAAAAAATTATAATATGCAGTAAACAAAAGGTTAACTCTACGTACTCGTTCCACCATTTAGCAAACTTATCAAAAAGAACACCAAGAAGTTCTAAATGAAATCCTCGTTTCCTTCGAACCACGAATGACCGCAATACAGTTCAATCTTTCATTAATACTTCGATCTCCTGTTCACCAGCTTTTCAGTCAAACATCACAGTCATGTCCCTATCACACTAGTTTCGAATAAGTTTTTCTTGATTTGTATATTCATTTATGAAAGGAAAACAAAAAGCTTAAAGTTGAAGCAACTTCACCTTCACTAACTGTTCTTTATCTATAAGCTGTATTCTACCGTATGACACCGACTCGGTGAACGACAAAAGTGACAAAGTTTAATACAGATGAACAATCGTAGGCACTCCCGAAAAAGCACCTTTTGTCTGAAGAAAGCTGTTTGGCAAAAAACGCATAAGCTGACGATTGGCGGCTGCTTAGGACTAGTCGAAGGGCCAGCATTTTTAAGCTGAAAGCGCTATGCGTTAGTCGTGTAAAAGTTTTGCAAGAACTTCATGTTAGCTTAGTAGTGTACGAAAGTATTGATTATTAAGGCTAGCAGTCAAGTTGCAAACCCTTTGATGTGGATACTTTTGCAATTGTTATGTCCATTCAGTTCACACCTAAAAACGGATTCGTTCCACTCTTTCACAGATAACAAAGCTCATGTTGTGAAGTTCGACGTCAATCCGGTCGATCACGCACGGAAACGATCATTAGCTAATGAATGAGCTTTAAAGGCAGCATTGTGTCCATTAAGGCCTAGCACCCTGGTACAAACTTAAATGAATTTCAAAAATTTTTTTACTTGATACGAGCAGCATATGCCATTGCTGAGATTTTAAAATTATCTGGACCATGCGTGCAGATAAAAGTGGAAGCCACCCCTCATAAACACGCCGCCACGGCTATTTACACATTTCCTGTCAGAATGCATGTTTGAGAAAAGCAAGATCGTACTATTGTTTAAGAACGGTGACCGCCACGATATGGGCTAATAACTCACAATCTGGTTAATGTCTGTCGCCAACAAACTTTTCATGCGAGTCGTGCTAAGCAGAATTGACAGAACCCTGGACGAAGGATAGTCATTTGAGCAACCAAGGTTTCAAAGAAAATATGGTACGATGGACCATATCCACATGGCAATAAGACTCAATGAAGCATCGAAAGAGTACACGAAACGGCTCTCTCCAACTTCCATCGACTTTAGAAAAAGCTTTTTGACTCAGTTAAGATAGAAGCAGTCATGGAAGCCCTAAACATCCAGGTCGCCCTACTAAGTATATAAAGAGAGAAAGGGGGAGTGAATGACCAGCATAGTGTGGTAGTGAACGCGTTAACCGCTGGGAAGGGTAAAAGCGTGTTTAATCCTCACCGTAGACACCTGCGGTGAGCAGTTTTGCAAATAACTCAGCATCATTATAATTGTATTTCACAGAACACCCTGTCGTGAAAAAAAAATGTGGTAGGCAATAAATAAAAAAAGTTGAAATTGTGATTACGACTATAGCTTTAGCTTAAGGGGTTCAATGCCGATTTATGCTCCCCAGATCAATGCCGTTGACAGCTGATTGCTCATGGCACTGTTAGATAGAAAACATGCAGAAACAAAAAACAAAGGACCCACATTGTGTAGTAGTGAAGCGGTTAGCCCCCCGGAAAGGGTAATAGCGTGTGCGATCACCACTGCAGACACCTGTTTCCGGAGTTTAACAACTATATCAATATCACTGTGGTTCTTCTTCTTCTTCGTCAGCAATACAAAAAATTTCACAATCAAGATATCAGCATTCTACAACGATATTAATATCCACGTGAAAACATGCTCTGGTAAGGCGATCCCATTTCGTCAAAATTGTTTGTTGTCATTCTCAAGAATGAGAAAGAAAAAAAGAATGCCCCTGGTCGTCACCTCTACAGGAAGTTAGTCGCCGCACTTGTGGATCAGAGAGTGATATTTGCCACCGTGCAACTAATTTGATACCAAGAAGGTGGTGGATCCAGGTGTTGATTTACTATTAGCTGGGCTTCCTGCCGGATTCCTTCTCAACTTGGGAGACCTTGCCGGGGGGGGATAAATGCCCCGGCTGGACATCGCAACCCGACACCCAGGAACGTCTCCTAGCCACGATGAGGCAGTAAACTGTTGGAAACTGTATAGCACTAGTAGAGGGGGAATAGTACCAAGTACGAAGTACAGCTAGTTCGTCGATGAAAGCTACAGTACTCCACATGGTTACCATTCCAGTGCAACCCCATGACGTTGAATATGATCTATTGAACTACGATTAATGATAATCCGTATAGCGCGTTGATCAGAAGTGCTCTGCAGTGCATATGCAGTTTTTAGTTCAATTCTTCGCCCTTTCTATCCAAACCGTCTACAGCTCCAAGGTTAGTAAATTATTCACCGAATTGTATCCAACCAGTCGCTTTTTGTAGTGTATTTTTATTCATATTTATAGAGCTTCTTTCTTAAATGGGCTGTGCTAATTTTCCACCCCTGCCATCAAAAAGAGTAGGCAGTAAGTAAAAAGGTTCAAATTGTGATTATAACTACGCCCTCAGCTTAACTGGGTTCAATGCCGATTTTGGCACCCCAGATCAATCCCGTTGACGGGTGATTGCTGATGGCAAAAGATCGATAGAACTAGCTGAGGGACAGGCGAAACGAAGGACCAGCATGGTGTGGTGGTGAACGCGTTACTTCACGGAAAGGGCAATAGCGCGTTCGTTCCCCACCGCAGACACCTGCGGTCCGGGGTTTTGCAAATATCTCAGCATCACTGAAGTTATGCTTTACAGTATTATGAATTATCTTTGCCTTTGGATCCCGTTGTAAAACATGCTAGCTATTGATGACTTTGTGCCAATTAGTGATTAAAGGAATAAAATTTTCATCAAAAATGCAAAAAAATTTCCGTTTGTTTTGATTCGACTTCTTATTGATGGCTTTGAAATACTTCGAAAAATAGTGTAGGCAATAAATGGGTCAGGCTTTCAGGGAGTCGATCAATTCCTAAGCGAGGAACAGCTTTTTCGTGTTTCTTAGCTTCAGTTTATAGCGTTCATTTAAGTTTCAGAACATCGAAAGTGTGCAAGGTAGCTACAAATTTGAATTGATTAAAATTCTAAGATGTAATTGATTTCAGTAGAATGTTTACCTCTTAGTGAGAAAGCAGCTGAAGATAGCCGAAATTCGTCCTCAGTTCAACTCTGACTGATGAATGCAGAAACGCCTAATTTTTTCCTTCTCAGGCCAGAATATGATGCGAACGACAAGCACAAAGATTCTAGGACATGAAACAAACTCGGTAGCTCAGATTACCTTTGAACTCGCGATTACCCTTTCAGGGGCTCATATGTTACGGGCTGCACCACTGAGGCCCTTGCTTGCCTTTCTCTCGGGCAGTTTTTTTATTATATCGATACTATAAGCAAACAGGTCGGTATTTTGAACCCTATTAAGGTGAAGCTACGTCATTATCACAATGTCTCAGATGGTGCGGTGGGTAGCACGCAAGCTTCCGCATGTGGTATTCGCGATTTCTAAGCCCAACCTAGGTTCCGAGTTTTCCTCATGTCTGAGCATCCTTTCAGATTAAAATGGAAGCTATAGTGCCTATAGCAATCTTATGGGCTAAATGACCTTCAGTTCATTGTTATTAGTTGTAGCATTTAATTCTTCTTCAAAGCTCAGTAATACTTTTGAGCGCTCTCACGCCTTCTTTCTGGAAATAAGTTTTTCGAACGCTAAGTGTTAGCCGTGAAAAAAGGGTAAAATTTTATCAACACTGGCTTGATTCCAGGCAGGTTATCTGTTAGTGACGAGAGCGATGTTCTTCTGTGCATTGTTGAAGGTGCCGATGGTTTTATGTTGACCACATACAGTAATTAAATCTGCTGGAACATGAGTTTCACTTCCTGGTAGAAAGCCAAAATTTCCACATACTCGACGTTTGAACATAACAGCAACTATCGATAGTGATTACACATCCTATATAACTTGAACAAAATTTACATACTATCTGAGCAAAAGCGCATAGGTATTTGAATATATTTGGCTTATTGTTATTTGTGGCTCTACAGTTTCCGGTTAGGGATTGCTGTACACTGTAATCCTGTACTCATGTGGAGGTAACAAATGCATGAAATAATTTTCGCTATATATAAATCGGAACAAAAATGGCAAAAACCTATGCATCCCATCACCAGTTGGCGATGCCTTCACTGCAACAACGCCTGTCGATCTTCTTGTGCCTCACTTTGCGTAAGTTATCCGATTTCTTTATCTCGTTCCAGTCAAGCACTACCAAAATCGGTTATCCTACTTACTGTTTACTGAAAACACATTCATGCTTCAGTAAAACAGGAGAAAAGAAGAGAAAATGTAAGTCATTGCAATAAAGCAGTGAAGTGTCAAGGGTTAGTTTCCAAAATTGTCTGCTTACTATTTAATTTGGCAGAAATAAACAGCAAGTCTCTTGTGCCTTTCATCATCAAAATTCTCGTTCACATCACATTTACAAATTCAATTAAAGTTTCAATTTTCAGTTCTCCTTCAAGTGCTCGAAACAGTCGAATATGGTCAGTTCAACAAAATTTATGATAACAGTGAAACGTTCGAAAAAAGCTGAAACGTAAAGAGATCACGTTAAAGACAGAAACAATAAACGCTAAAAAATAAAGGATAGAGTTCTCGGCGTTGATCAGTCTTCGAGGGATGAGCCATGCATTCGACTTAATTAATCACCGTAGGAGATGATTGAATGTATATCTAATCTTTACAATGACTGCTGCTAACCTTCTCGGGCAAGTCTTGTACCAATTTGCTAACAGTGGAGGGATGAAGGGCTTGGTGGGCCATGGGCGCATGGATCTGTTCCATGTGTGTGTCGCAGTGGCGCCTCTACCCACTGCGCCACGCGCTCCCCTAAGACAATAACAATAGGTGTAAGAAATTGGAAGGGACAGAGGAAAAAAATTTGAAAATCTTTGCTTGTGAATTGGTCAACCTTATTTTTTTCGTTCTACTAGTTTTATAAATGCTAGTGGGCTTAGATCATACATAGTTTCAGCCTAGTGGGATTATTTAAGAAATGAGCCCCGGAAGTATTTGTTAAGAAAGCAGAAGAGTGCAAACCCAAACACTTGTTCCTACAAATGAAATGTACTTCGCTATAGTAGACCTTTTATGACTCGTTTTGGGTTCGTCCACACCTTTTTCCAGAAGTATCCAGCAATGTCGAGGAATTATTTTGAACTTACCTCAATGCCCCAGCAAATTAGAGCAGTCTCAGAGCGAAAAGGCTTTGTTTGATATTCCACCTGTTCGCCTTTGATCGCTGATCGACTCGAGAGGATTTCAGGAAGACTGTTTCACCTTGCTGCACGACTCAGCGGTCTAGTTGATCCTGTTTGGGAGAGGGAGTAGGAGATCACCATCTTCTGTCTCGGGGTTTCAGTGAAGATTTCCAATCGAGTCTGTGCTCTACCTGTTACACGCTTGCCATCTGCCAGAAACAAGTCCTTTACACCTCTCTAACTCCTCCAGTCGAAGACTGATCGGCCGCAGATGTTAATAACATTATTACTGTTATCGTTACTATTATTTACAATATCCTAACAAATACCACATCGACCGTGATTCGCGGACGCAACGAGAACTCCGTATTAGTTCTCCAAGTTGCAATAAACCGGATTTAACTCTAAGGGTCGCGCTCAGCATCACAGACTGATCTTTCATCGTGCTTGTCTGCACCCACTTCTTCAAGGGATATATTATAAGATAAACACTGCAAATTTCAATGACATGCCACTCTGCATAACATAACATATTTTAAATGTAGGCATGGAAGGTAATGATAATGAAGGATCTACTAATGTATCGGGTAAAACTTGAATTTTCGTGGTGTGAAATTGTTATCCATGAATGCAAATTACCGCAATCCGAATATTTTACTAGTGAAGCATGGTCAACAGTACTACCGACACGCATAATTTTCCAACACTTCAGGTGGACTACGTACCACCACGGAGAGTGGAACTTCTGATACAACCGGTAAGAAAGTTTTTCTACTCATCTTGCAAGGAAATTCTAAATACCTCAGCAAGACGGCTTTAAATTCATATACAAAAAATGAACACAAATACCTAAGGATGCAACCTCATTAGGTGTGAAATACTGTCGTAATCCAAACAGATTACGTACTCATTCCACCAAAGCAAAATTTTTTCACAACCGGCACCACGAAGATTTTAAATAAATTTCTGATTTTCTTCTTACTATGAAAAAACAGCGATCCTGTCCCATTTTCCGGGAGCACAAATGTCTGGCTCACTAATATTTCAGTTAAACATAACTTCCATCACCATGAATGGCCTTGATGCATATGTAGATAGTCTTGTTCAATGTCCCCATTCATTTTAGCTAATAGGTCTCGATGCGACCCTCAGACATTTTCTTGAGATAGGGTTACTTATGAAGTCGCCATCCTTCAGCTTTTAAATGCTGTGGTTTTCTCTGTACATGAGTCCTAGGCAACGGGTACTACGAGAGAGAATCGACATAGATTGACATAATTTCGATTATAAACGGCTGACTCGGTCCAGTGGGGTCATCTTCATGTATAGCGAGATACTATTTCATATTCTTCATTAGTCCTGCAATGGATGCTTTAATATTTTTTTCCAACAAGGCTGTCTATGCTGAAAAGTAACTTAAGATATTCATCTAGACCTTATGAAGCAAATCCACAGCGAGATTAGCTCTCGGACTACATTGGCGGCATGCGCCACAGTGGGGTTTTGAAGGCAAATGTTTCCACCAATTTTGGCACAGGCAAGATGGGATACTGCTTTATGAGCAAACTTCGCAACACGTTTCTAAATGCGTTCAATGCCGATTTACGATCTACACTTCATTCTCGCTGACGGGTGATTGCTGATAGCACCGATAAAGTAAAAACATGGCTGAGAGAAAGCCACTGCAAGGGCTTTGGTTGCTGCAGTGGATAGCACGTGAGCTACAGGTGAAGGTAACTGTACGTTCAAACTCAAGTAAGGTTCCAACATTTGTTCATATTTCAGCATTTTTTGTCCGGTATTTCACATAATAGCTTCTTTCGAAAAAGGATGAGCAGTTAGTTAGAAATTAGAACGGTCAGAATTTCGTTAAGCATGATATAATGGTGTCTCGAATGCATGGTTCATACTTTTGTTCTTGTAGGAAAATAGCATGTGCCATTAATATGATAAGTCACAACTTCCTCAATAATATATATATATATATATATATATATATATATATATATATATATATATATATATATATATATAGTTCTGAAATCTTCAAATGCTAATGATCGAAAAATACCGTTACTTATCGAAGAAGTGGTTGGAGGTGCAGTGTTTTAAACAGCATCAACCAAGGAGCTAAAGTATTCCAACGTCATCATTCAACAGAATTTTTTTGTAGACGTGAAACGATGAATGTTCATAACGGAAAATTTAGAAGACCACAATGACGGTTCTGGATCAGGTGATGGTTGCGGCTCCGGAGATGGATCTGGAGATGGGTCTGGAGATATTTCTGGATCTGATGATGGTTGTGGGAATGCCGATTACTCAAATCCACTTCTTTAACGTTTAGCGAAAGCCACGTAGCCCCATGGACTTAATAATGTTTTGTTCATGTGAAAAGCTTACTAGAGAAACCTGTTTTGGAAGATCATACGTGAGCTGAATAAAATTCTCCAGAAATGATGTATGAACTATGTCAAATACAAAGTACAATAATGCTGGGATATTTACAAAACTCCGAGCAGCTGGTGTGTGCGGTGGGGACCGAACACGCTATTACCCTTTACGGGGGGCTAACGCGTTCACCACCACAGAATGCGAGTCCTTCGCCTCGCTTGTCTCTCAGTTGTGTCATTGACCTACAGGCGCTATCAGCAATCATCCGTCAACGGGATTGATCTGGGGAGCACAGTTTCTGAACTGGATCTGATTTGGAGTTTTGCAGATATCTCATCCACATTATGATTATATCACATAATACCCTGCCACTAAAAAATCATTAGGCAGGAAATAAAAATTGGCGACATTGTGATTTATACTATCGCCTCAGCTTAACTGGGTTCATGCTGATATGGCTCCCCAGATCAATCCCGCTGACGGGTGACTGCTGACGGCACTGATCGATAGAACTAGCTGAGAGACATGCGAAACGAAGGGTTCGCATGGTGTAGTGGTGAACGCGTTAGCTCTCGGAAAGGGTAATACCGTGTTCGATCCCCACCGCAGACACAAGCGGTTCGTGGTTTTGCAAATATCTCAGCAACAATATGGTTATTTCAAAAAAATACCCTGCTATTAAAAAAATATTGAGCGAAAAAATAAAAACTGGAGACATTATATTAATAATGTTTTTTGTCCACATTTTGAAGGGATAATAGATTTCAAAGACTCATTCAGGTTTTTATAACAAGTAATTGGTTGGATTCACGTCTTGGCTGCTATGCCAGAATCTGACTTTGTTCATGTGTGTGAAAACAGGTGGATTATCCGCATCACAAACAAGTTTTAGGCACATCTGATGAATGGATTACCACAGGCTTGGCTCGATTTTTTTCTATATCCACTCAAATGTTTTTATCCGTTTTCGTCCGCACTTTCTGATTATATGACAAATTCCGAGGTTTATTTCTTTAATCCCATGAGGTCCAAAGATGCGATACCACTCCGAGCCCCATTCTCTGAAAAAACGCCTTAGCCAACAGAGCATTCACTCCTTCCCATAAGAAATACTTCGAGTTGAAACCGTACTAGGTGTTGTATGCAGTTCCTTTCATATGAACAAAGCATTAACTTGCCGTGTTCTATATCGTTTTCGGTGCAATAATTCAAAAGAAGTTTGTTTTGCAAATGGTGTCCAAAACAGGCCTTCCAGTATTAAAGTGCGAAGATTAGAACAAGAACAAGCCGGCTTCAAGCTAAGGAAGCAAGACAACGAATGAGTATAAATGTTTTTTCGGTCCAGTGCTGAAGACCTGATAACTACATGTGATATAGATCAACACATCTAATAAATGCTTTCTAAAGGCTTGTTGACCATTTGACGTCGAGAACGAAGAAAAATGACGAATGACCTATTGGTAGGACATATCACGACTAGTAGACAGGTGAAGTCGTACTTAAATCGGCTCTATATTGTAGTCATGCGTCACTTCTGCCTCAACGCCAGCAGTTTTTGACTTTTTCGAATAGATCTCCGTTACACTTAAAATAAAAACAATTAAGAAAGAGAGATCAAGGTGAAGAAAACGTGCACAATTGTACCCAAAGAACGAAACAATGTCAGTTCTTTGGAATGCAACGATGTTCTCACAGTGTTCTGAATGGATGGAAGTTCTAGAAAAATTCAATGCTAAGTTTTATTTAGCCACGGCAGGTAGAATGGGTGTTTCTGGTTATTGATAAGCTTACATGGTTAAACGACATTATCAAAAATATGTTTTAGCCGAGGTTGAGACGACATCGTCTTCTTATGATCAACTATGATCCGAATTGAGTGCCCGTAGCAGTTTTTTCTTCGTAAGATGTAGCTTTTCGCAGTCGTGACATCGAAGCAAATCGAGCAGAAAGGAGAACTGCACGAACTAACTGTTTTCATCCTGAATTGCCGTTTTGTTAGGGACTATATACTTGCTTTTTTGAATTCCTCTTGGTAGCTGGAGTGCCTCTCAACAGTTTACCGCCTGGCTGGGAGGTGTTCCTTAGTGCCGGGGTGCGATGGACAGCTGGAAGATTGATCACACTGGTAGCGTCTTCGGAGCTGAGAAGGAGACCGGTTTTTTCATCACGAAGCCTAGGTGAGAGTAAACGAATATCAGAATCGACCACCGTCATGGTATCATACGAGTGTCATGGTGGCAAATCTCTTTCTGATCCACAAGGGCTGCGACTGTGTGTTGTGGTGACGACTTGGGGCAGACTTTGGCTAGAATGACCACGAGACTCCAAGGAAACACAATGCCTTAACCAGCAAAACTCTGAAAAGTGGAGATTATGTTGGTGTCCGCACAACTAGTGAGGACTGGTCGCCCATGTATCCAAGTAGTAACCTGGAGTGAGGTTATTCAAATTGTTCCTCTATTGATTTTATTTCATTCTGTCTTACTTCATTCTTATTCTCTCGCCCTGTTCTAGTGCGTTTTCTTTCCCTATCTATTTCTACCTCTTTCTACAGTTCGTACGTGCTTCACATGTTTATGCGTACACATCCTTGCCTTGTATTATCTAATCTTCTCTCCTTGCAAACTGTGCACTCTTATCTGTCGACAGTTCTTCTTGTTTTTCAGTTTTTATAAATTGTTTTGTCAATGTGCCCTGTAACATGTGCCAAACACTATTACAAGCAGCTCTTTACAGAAAATGTTATGTCTGATGAGTTTACGCACACTGAATAAACCTCTGTAAGCTCGAACTGAATAGAAACTCTCAAGCTGCGTAGTAATTCCTGTGACTCCACTATACCATATGGGCAGCATTGTCAGTCATCTTCCTCTTCGTTTGGATACTGCTCTCATAGTCACCGTCTCCTTACAGATTCCATTACATTTGTGTAGTGCAATTCAGTTGTTCGGCTCTCAATTCACAGAAGCACTTATACTTTAGCACTTATAAAGACTGATGCATGAAAGCACTGTTACTGATATGTAGATCGTCTTCAACATTAAACTCATTTTGCCATTGTTGTCGTACCAGTGTTGACATAAAGGTATTACTGCTCAAGAATAAGGGCGATAACCAAAAGTCTGCTGTGTTAAATCGCACAAAGGCGAACACCCTTTACTGAACTAACCGATAAAATCTGCTTCATTAGTTCTCGATATTTTGTTGGCAAACACGAGGTGTTACTTTATTCTTTATCCCGTTAAAGCTGACGTATCGGCAGTGTCGCTCTCTTCAGAGCCTGGAAGGGTATATTGGTAGGCAATGTACTATGTCAAACGCTTCAAAAACACATACAGAAAGATGAAAATATAAATGGCAATCATGCGATCAACAACTTCTCGAAAACTCATCTTTTATTAGGTGCCTTCCATTGAAGAAGAACATCTGATCAGCGTCGCATATGATCGATGAATGCCCCAGCTCACATCAAAAGAGAATGCGAAGGTAGGGGGCGAAATCATGTGTGATGTCCAGGCATTCTTCCCTGCCATTCATTCTAGGGTTCTTGGTATTGACCCAAAAAAGCCTCAAGAAGCTTGTGCGCTGGTATTTCGGCACCCTGTGCAAGGACTTTTATATCAAAATGGTCCAAGCTATGTTTTTGTATCCTACGCGTCTCTATTGGGATACTTTGTTTTGTTTCTCGTTTGCCATCTAGATGTTCTTCTATACTGTACATAATGGTCTGTAGATTTCACCAATATATTCATCTCCGCAAGTATTGTAAGAGATCAGGCATGTCGTACCTGGTCTCATGCAATCACCGTCCCTCCCATAAGAGCAATTTACCTAACTTTGTGTTCCACATAGGCGGCCACGTGGGCGGTTACGAATTAATTGACGACGAAGAGTGTCGGCCTGCCGTTCTTAAGCTCCGTTTTATAGCTACACTTACTTCATCGCTGAGGAAGGGCAATAGAAAAGGGATTTTGTTTTGGCCACGACTTTTGACGTGGGGTGACGCACTCATGGACCATAAGCGACGTCTGATCAGCTGTTCTCTCCTTAGTGAAAGGCAGGCAATAAATAGTGCGTTTTTCAAGAAGCTGTTGATCGTGTGATTGCGACTTAGATTTCTATCTTTCTTTATGAGTTATTGAAGCGTTTGACGTAGTGAATTACGTATCAGTATACCCTTGCAAGTTCTGAAGAAGGCGAAATCCGCCGAAACGTCAGATTTAACCTAATAAGGAATAAAGTCACACCTCGCGTTTGTTCAACAAGAGTATCGAGAACAATTTGATCAATACCGAGGTTAATAGGATGCCGGTCGTGGGACTTGCTACAAGACGTGTCTGCTTCATTAACTGATTCCACGAACTATACCTCACCTAATTAACAAGTAAATGCTTTCGATCCTGCTCTTTCGAACTCAGCAAGCCTTCTTTCTATCTGAGATCGGAAAATTGGTACCAGAACGTTTGGGAGCGTAGCAGCACTGACGTGACACATCGGCCGGCCACCGCATGTCATTCTATGGGCCAGATATGCAGAAGGGCACCGCATGTCATTCTACAGGCCAGATATGCATTACGTTATCTCTTTATTTAGGAATTACAAGATATTCCCAGCTGTTCACGACATCCGAAAGCTGGAACCTGTGGATTAGTGGTAAGTTCATAGGATTGAGGCTTTGTCTTTTGAGGAACAACGATGTTTTCTGGGATATCTAACTTACTCTTTAAAAGAGTTCCTTATGGTGAAATGGAATTCCAAACTTAGCAAACTGTTTTCGAAAACGATTTCATTGTTATATGACGTAGTTCAAATACATTCCTCCTATCGCAGTGACACTTATGTTCATTGGCCAAGAAAAACTAGCGTCATGAGACAAATCTAATGCATTCACTGATTCCTAAAATAGGTGGAAGAAAAGTCTTCGTTGTTTAAAACTACTCCTTATGTTATTGTAAGGCTACAAAAACGGAAGATACGCACTCCGAACTTCCATAATGTGCTCAGCTTCTTCCCGTTGCCATGAAATTGTGTTTTTGCAGAGGCCAAGTTCTCAATATACTGAATTAGTGTTCATAGCACTCTTTGAATAATCTTTTGTGCAGCTATTTCTGCTTTGTTCTGCCCTCACATCCTACCCTATCAATGGTTGTGGAAGTTCAGTGGACCATCACTAAGTCCAAATGTTTCTTCTAACAACTAACAGAAAATAATTTTTAAGCAACGTACGTTTTCTCCCCACTTTGAAAAGCCAGGTGACGTTCTTGGCAAATTCTTAAAGTATCTTCCTTGAAAACTTTGCATGTGAGTAAAAGATTTGGGGATAAAGAATCACAGTGGATTCAACCTTTATTTAGGTAGAAGATTATTATGAAAATAGCCCTGGTAGACGGAAAACACCTGAAAATCCGCCAACCCATATCTTGCGATGACCTAAACATTTAGTCATGAATGGCAAATACGAGATTTAGCAATGTAAAAAGTAAAGCAGAATTGCTGCCTACGCTCAGTTAAAAGTACTTGCTGAAACATAAACATATTTCTACTAACATCGGCTATAAAACACTATTGTGCCATTTCTTAATTATTGCCGGAAACAAAGAACTCAAGCGTACCTGGCTCTGGTGCAGCGGTACTGGGGCCTTCCGTCGTTCCAGTTGGCGTTGTTGCTACTGTAAGCACTTTTTATCTGCTGTCTATTCTTTTTTTTCTGCCTGATATTTGTACTAACATTGACTATAAAACACTATTGTGCCATTTCTTCATTATTGCCGGGAAACAAAGAACTCAAGCGTACCTGGCTCTGGTGCAGCGGTACTGGGGCCTTCCGTCGTTCCAGTTGGCGTTGTTGTTACTGTAAGCACTTTTTATCTGCTGTCTATTCTTTTTTCTGCCTGATATTTCTACTAACATCGACTATAAAACACTATTGTGTCATTTTTTCATCATTGCGGGAAACAAAAAACCCAAGCGTACCTGGCTCTGGTGTAGCGGTACTGGGGCCTTCTGTTGTTTCAGTTGGCGTTGTTGATACTGTAAGCACTTTTTATCTGCTGTCTATTCTTTTTTCTGCCTGATATTTCTACTAACATCGACTATAAAACACTATTGTGTCATTTTTTCATTATTGCGGGAAACAAAAAACCCAAGCGTACCTGGCTCTGGTGTAGCGGTACTGGGGCCTTCTGTTGTTTCAGTTGGCGTTGTTGATACTGTAAGCACTTTTTATTTGCTGCCTATTCTTTTTTCATGGCAAAGTATGCTGTGAAATATAACCACAGTGATGCTGAGGTATTTGGAAAACTCCAAACCAGAAGTGTCTGCGTTGGAGATCGAATTTGCCACAGTGTGACGCGTTCACCAGTGCACTATGCGGGTCTTTCGTTTCGGCTTTCTCACAGCCATCTGTTATATGTGCAATCACCGATCACCCATCAACGCGAATAATGTCGGGGGTAGAAATCGGCATTGGGCAGAATTAGGCTAAAGTTATAGTATAAATCACTGTAATTTATGGTCTATCCCATGTCGTAGTGGTGAATGCGTTAGACCCTCTAAGGTGTACACCTGCGGACCGGAGTTTTGCATAAATCTCAGCATCATCGTATTATGATTATTGTGATTATATTATTCCTACTGTTGTTTCATTTATGTCCTTAGACATTTTTTTGCGTAAACCAGAAAAATGCTCCAGCACACCTTTCGTAGTTGGTATTCGACGAGGACCATCCATGGCGATAGCTGAATTACATGAAATATTCCGTTTCAACCCTTATTACTATTACTATAGAACTCACCGGATTCGACGGTGTTAAACGCTTGAAGGAAAACTGAAAACGAGACTTCATCCAGCAGATAATATAGGACTCTATGAAATTTAGGTGGGCGTAAGAAAACGATGGGGAGACTGACCTGAGGTGAAACACAGAAGGATCAACAGGCGTGGTTGCATTGTCTGTTTCGTCAGCTGAATAGTTTTCAAATACGGGATTTATATAACGGAGTCTTCAGACGCTCATTACAGCTTCATAAATACGACTAATTTTTAAAAACTGCTGAGCGTTTTAACAATGACCGAACTGTACTTAATTAACTCAATGCTTATGCCAAGAAGTCGCAAGGATTTCGCATCTGTGATACCGGCTATGTGGTTGCTATCAGCAGCTGTGGTTGTCTATTCACTTTTTTCGCTTCTTGAAAAGTTCACTATCCTATCAGATTTTAAAGCTGTATCCCTGCACATCTATTATTCAGCGTTCAACAGCTTCAACTATCCAGAAAAGGAGCTCGACTTCTTCGAGAAACTCAGTAGACCAAATATTGTGAGGAATCATCGTTAGCTATCTAGTAGGCGACAAAAGAGACAAGAGAATTGAGAGAGAAAAGTTTTACTAAAGCTGGACAGCTCAGAACTCTCGCAAGCTGGTACCACCTTGTGTCTTAAGAAAACTATTGCGCACAAACGTCAATGATAAGCTGCTGATTGGGAATGACTCAAGAGAAACTATGCTATCTTTCTTCCCACAGGATGTAAGTTCGTTGTAAAGGGGATATGCTGGTTCTTATTACTTTCACACAATACATCGTTGGAAGCGAATTCCTACAACTACATCCCAGATGGCACAGTTAATGTCGTGAACCTCAGTATCACGTTGAAAAGGATAAAATTCTTATTAACGAGGTGTAAAGGAAGTACCGCACTCTTTGATACTCGCGCACAACTTCGGTGAAAAATGAGCTTTGTGCAAGTTTTGATTTAACGCGAAAACCATATTTCGTAGCTCAAGTCCTGAAATTAAGGATGCACTGGGCCCACACGTGAAGGTAGAATAAGAAAAGCGCGTAGCACGACAACACAACGAAACTGCTTATCATGAATAATCTCCATTGAATTATCAGAAGTTAATGCAAAAACTCAACAAGCACTTCTATTCCAGGTAATGATAAGCCCTTCAACGAAAGACAAGTGTCGTGGTTCAGTAATATGCGTCAACATCAAAGAGGAATCGTTTCACTTTCAGGTTTTTCTTCGTCGGTGCTAATCGTCGACAGATAATTTGCGTAGGACACAAGCACTGTGTGCGCTTATTTCCTTCATTTTTCCTTGTTCATTTACATTTACAAACCAGTTCCAATAAAGCCTACGCTGCAAAAGAACAGGCAAATGGTTTTGTTCTGGAGCCGTGTTATAGTTGTTCTCTAATTAACAGGGCAATATCTCAGCAGGTCACGCGACATTTATAGCCTATTATATATGAATCACAAAATTGGGAAGACGAAGAAAAAAATTAAGCATGCATATAAACTTGCCTTGGATTTGTTCGAAAGTTTTCGGGATAGTTTCCATGTGAGATTATTTCAATTTCGATTTCATTCATGCATTTAATTCCCTTATCTGAAGTGTTTTCGAGTGATCTCAATCACACGGGCCTCGCTCATAGAGGCATCTCATGCCAGTTATTCGCAATGCAGCGTGTAGGGAGTGTTGGAATCTCAGAACCATTCTAAGCTGCCTAATCTCAAAGGACTAAGGAGGCCGCCCGCATCTACCTTTAATACACTTTCACATGCATCCTCTTTCTCCATAGAGAAGCTAATCATTAACGTTTTGCAATCATTAACGGAATGCAAATGACGTCATTGGATGGCTGAAAGGACACGACACCACATTTAAAGTGGCCTGTAATACCGGAGAAGAACTGTTCCTCGGAATATGCGACAGTAGGGGAGTCGGCGGCGTCGGCATTCTCGTCAACACGAGTTTGTCCATGAACATCGGTTCATTCGGGGAGCTAACAAACCGAATCAGATGTTCACGGTTGAAGGGATGTGGATCAACACCGGTTTAGAGAATTTTAGTCCTCTACGCACCGAAATCAAGCTATGACGAAGACTAGGCCGGTGCGTTCTACTTTTACGTTCTCGAGGAGAATATCTACACGGAATACCATACATTCTTTAAGGTCATCATGGGAAGATTTTAACACTAATTTTGGACAGAGAAGAACTGAAAGACGTCACCTGTGGATTAGACCTATGGATTAGAATGGAAAGGGCAGGATAAGTGGCTGCATGAGTTTATCACAGCGAATAAAACCGTTCACGGTAACTCACAGCTCCAGAAGCCTCACCCTTTACACGGCTAGTGTGAGGCTCCCAATGGTGAGCAACATATCGAAATAGACCGCTCCATAGTAAATCGAAGGCTTTGCCTAACCGATATCGCTGTTTTCCCAAAATTCTACACAGCATCAGACCATCGAATCCTTTGTACAAGGTTTCACTTCTCGCAAGAAGGAGATAAGGCACTAACTTCAAAAACCGAAGTCTCATAACCGCTATGAACTGGGATTTATTTAAATCATTGGTGGCCTCTTGGAAAAATGCAGTTACGGGTAACTCGATAAGGAATGCGACCACGTTGCTCAACATTTTCACGTTCACTTTATTATCTGTACCACCTGTACTCCTGTTCGTCGTCGAACGACCCGTGCAAGAGCCAGTAAATCCTCCTTTTTCTCTGCCGCGTGCGAGAGCAATCCAGTGGGTTCTGCTCTTTCTAGGAACTTGTTGAGCATCATATCTTCTTTCTGCGCTCTTCGCAAAAATCTCTGACGATTGGGTCGGTGTCTTCCTGCAGTTCGTTTGACATCCCGAGGAATCCAGTCACTAAAGGCTCTTGCCCTTCGCTTGTCGTTCACACGCATTACGTGTTCGGCACTCCTTATCTTCGACTCTTTTGCGCACAAAACGACATTCTTGATCTTTGATCATTGACGCAGGTCGTAGCTTCGGATCCCTTCCTTTACTTGCGTGACACAGGATACCCCTAGCATCCTCTTTTCAACTGCACCTTCAATAATGCTGAGTGATCTTTCATCCTGCTTATGTAGCGACTAGGTTTCTATGCATAATTAAGGCAGGAAGTACCGCGCAGTCGAAAAGGTCTGCATGGAATCGGGTGTTCTTTGTTCTCTTCACTACATCCTCGATGCTCTTGAAAACTTTCGTTTCCTTCTGCTCAACTCCGGAGCTAAGTCGTTCATCATATTGATTTCCCGACCTAGATAGATATAACTGGAGCATTCGGAGATATTCATTCCGTTGAGTGTGAATGGGGCATGCGAAACCAATCCGTTCCTCATGAACATGGTTTTTCCGAGATTCAGTCGAAGACTAATCCTTCCACAGGCTTTATCAAAGTCGACAAGTATTCGTTCCGCTTGGCTAATAATGTTCCGTGTTATAAGAACGATATCATCAGCAAAGCAAAGATTTTGTAATTGCCGACCATCGATTATCACCTTAGCGCTGTGAAAACTATGTATTCAAAAGCAACCAAGAGACAGCTGTCTTCAGATACACCCGAGCTGATACGCCAGCTTTGAATCGCAGAAGCTGCAGGCAGCAGCCAATTCACGTCCGAACTTGCAAAACAATGCAGACAGGTGATAAAAGAAAATCTTAAAGAGAAAACAGTAGCAGTAATGGTCGAAGCTGCAGAAGCAGGGAAAAGCATTCGCAAAGCCGACCAAAGCTTCGCCAATTACAAGACCAAGATTATTGCACTCCGACGCCCAGACGGAACAGTTACGGCGTCCAGAAGCGAAATGGAGAAAATCATTCACGAATACTACTCAGATCTCTTCGATAGCCAAGTCTTCCTTCTCTCACGAGGATGGATACGTCGTGCCACCGGTTCAGCCTCCTGAAATGCGACATGCTATTTCGTCGGTGAAAAATCGAACAGCACTATGTCCGGACAGGATAAGATCAGAACACCTGAGGGACATTCCGCCAGTCATAAACACATTGGCGCTGCTTTTCACACGCTGCCTGTCAGAATACAAGTCCCCATTAACTGGAAGACCAGCAATACTGCGTTATTGTTTAAGTAGTGTGACCGCAACTATCGTCCATTCTGCATCTCATCTGACGTCTATTAAATCTTCACTCAAGTCTTCCTGTACAGAATAGATCGGACACCTGATGATTAACAGCCATACCAGCAAGTAGGGATTCAGGAATTTTTGAATTTCAATGTGATGGAAAACACCCACACGACAAGTGGACTCAAAGAGACTGAAATAGTACGAAAGTACAAGAAACCCTCCCTTCCAATTTCATCGATTAAGGAAAACTTCTGTCTTATTTGACATGAAGCTATCATAAAAGCCCTTCACACTCAGGGGGTTCCTACTCAGTACATAAAGATTCTTCGTGAGCTGTACAAAAATTTCTCAACCAAGGTATCACCATTCTACGACGATATTATCATTGACGTCAAAAGAGGAGTTAGGCAAGGCAATACCATCTCGCCAAAATTATTACCGCCACCCTCGCGAACGTCATGCGAACATTGCAATGGGACAATATGAGAGTGAAAAATCGATGGTCGGCAATTACACCGTCTTCGCTTTGCTGGTGTTATCATCCTTGTAACACCAGACATTAGCCGAGCGGAACGAATGCTTGCCGATTTGATAAGGCTTGCGGAATTCTTGGTCTTCTACTAAATCTCACAAAAACGATGTTTATGAGGAACGATTGGTTACTCACTCCCTTAAGCAACGGATGCCTGCCATATACTTATTTTCAAAGGCTAGTAATCTGTGGTGTGTAAGACAACTTGTTCGATGACATTCTGACATCTTTACATTTAGTGCGTATCTTCGGTCTGTGAGATTTCTAGACTTTTCAAGCAGATAAATGGTCAAGTTGAATTCTCCACTTCGGACATATGTTCATAAGCGGCGCCCCGTCTGGTCTACATGACCTCTGTATAGGTCTCTTCTAGATGGTTTATTTTGGCACTCCAGCAATAGCTTTTTCAACCCAAGAGTTTTTATGGGAGAGGTGGCGGGGGAGAGGAAGGCTGAGAGTTTGATAAGGGAAAGCTCTATTTTATACTAAAAACCGTCTTCTCGAACGAATCTATTGGCTGGTAATTTGACTGATAATCAACTATTGTTTAGTTTGAATAGTTATAGCGAATATCTCGAAAATTTGTTATCTATTGTCAAAAAAACCAGCAAAAAGTATTTCTTCCACTATCCGTTGAATGACAGCTGTCACTTATGAAATGGATGGTGTTATCCATTGGTTACAGTGTGACTTGACAGCCTGATGTCTTGTCTCCTGATTAACATGTAGAACACTATCTCAGCGGTTGCTTCTGGAATTTTGAGGCAATAGTGTTGGACTCATTTCAGGTCACCACTACAAAAAATGGAATCCTTTTGCGAATTTACAAAAGTAGCAGAAAGCGATGCTCTAGGAATGCGTCTATCCTAACCATAACTCACTAATGTCACCATTGAAACTGGCAATTTTGAAGCCAATCGACATATTTATTGCAAACAGCAATTGATCGAGGTGGGTTCATTTCAGCGGAAAGAATCACCTTGTAAAAAAAAGAAAAGACTGGTGATCCTTCTTCGTTTCTGAAGTTCTCCGTTCTACACGATTCGACTTGATGCGAATACTATGAAGACTCTTATGGGATAATCAACTGTTGTGGACAGCAGACCCGATTCATCGAAGTTCTCAGGAATATATGATTTACAATGACCTTTCATAGGGTTGTCAATAAACTAAGAGGTTTTATGCTGCTCAAATCTTATTAAGTTTTCGTCTCGTCATTTGTTTGCTGTTTCAAGACAACTTCAACCTTAGAAGGATAAAAAGACAAAGCTCTTGGCGTTGATCAATTACTGAGTGATGTGCCATGCATTCCACTCCATTAAATATCGTCAGAGTTACCAATATGCGGTCCCTGGAAGGGTGGAAGGCTTGGTGAGCCTGGGGAGCGTGATCAAACTCATGTGTATTGCAGGATGCCTATAACCGCTGCTCCACACACACTCCTGCCTTCCACCTTGAAAGTTGTACTTTTTCAACTACCAGGAACTTGCTTCAATCGAAGATGTATTGGTTTTGAACATTCATATGACAGACAATGAACGAGTCTATATCGCTGTCTAATTATCATTCATATGCCCTCCCAGCGGTTTACCGCCTTATTCAAGGGCGCTTCGCGTATGTTCACCCAAGATGAATAAGTTTGGTTGGCTTGAAGTAAACGGGAACTCTCAAATACGCTGCATGTTTCGTCCATCGCAAACCGTATATAAGGCCTGGAATTGGTTCGTGGTTGCATACCAGTAGCCTGCTACGCTTCTGCCCGACCATATCTTCAATAGTTAAGTGTTTGTAATATCACCGTTTATTCTTCACATCACTTAAGCAGTGCTGTGAAAGATGCTTTGCCACTGCTAGTGTTTCCCGTTGCTGTGCATTCTCTACTCTGATTATGATAATATAAAATTTCGCAACAACGTTCTTGTTATAATCACATCGTTACCACCGCGTCAGCATTTTTGACATAAAGGTTTTATTCCCAAGTTTCCCAAACAAGTTGTAAATCTACCGATAAAAATATCTGCATAGGGCGGAACACAGAGAGCAAGCACATAAAGACATGAGCGAACAGCCTATCATGGTTTATTACTTCGTTCAAAGGAGAATATGAGTCTTCAACACTTCTATCCAGAACCCAATGTCGCAGGTTCATTTGGCGACTGTTGCCTAGTTCTCAGAGAAAGACGGAGAGAGAAATTGTTGCACCTTATCAATGCAATTTCTCTCTCCCTGACTCTTGCTCACAGTACCACAATCGTTATTGGGTGACACCTATACATTACAATTGTTTCAATCAGTCGGCTGAATAGATCCACCTGCGAGTGTTCAGCAGATACTCATCAACAAGTAATCAGTTAGCTAGCATCTGCATGCTCTACTTCAGCATTTATTCTGTCAACTAATGAAACGCCGAACTGCCACATATCTTACAAACGATACAAGTATAAGAGTTCCGTTTAACAAGGCCTTTATTGACAAGCACAACTTTAAAATGTTTCTTAAGACATTCTCGTCGATACCCAATTTCTCGTGTTCGGCGCGCAGAAATACGCCTAATAGGTGGCCCTATTCAAAACCTACGAACGGCAAACCGGCTACAGCGGTTCCTAGTTTGATGGCCCCTTCCGTTTTATTGCGAGTTCCAGTAGACAATTTTCTTCTTCCTTACATTTTTATAAAATTTCCACGTTTCTCTTATCCTATGCATTCTCTACGTTGTTTTCCGCACCTCCAATGTTTTTGGAGATTTGCAACTCTTCTACGTGGTAGAAGAAATCTCCCAGCGTCGCTCCCAGTGGAAGTAATCGCGAGTTCGAATCCGAATTGACGTTCCGAGTTTTTTCCCTGTCTATCAACACATCATGTATCTCGAATTTCCCACACCGTTGTGGTTTTAGTTTACATCGGGCTACTGTTAGAGATCTCCTAATTTTTGAATTTAATATAACGAAATCACATTACTTCTATAATATATCCTCGAATGACGGCCATCTAGCGGTTTTACAACATATTGTGCACATTGCCATCCTGCCAACCATAGGTGTACTCCACCCACCTGCACGTTATATCTGTAAGCTCTGCTTCGTGATGGCAGAAATTGTGTTTACACCTAGTGATCTTCAGCCATGTTTAGAATTACTGTGTGCTCCGTTTACCTACAGATGGGATATAAGACCTGGCATTATTGATTTGTGACTGCACACCAATTTCCTCTGCCAATTCCGCTGGACCATCTTTCGTAGCCAATAACGTATAATATTACTAAGCTCAACACTTTAAAGACATGTTGAATACTCTTGCCGAGGTTAAAAGAAAGACGGCTTTTGAAATATAATATTAGTTAGGCAAACCCGTAGAACATATTGTGTTCGCATAAAAGAACACCTAGATGGGAAGCTAAAAACCTCCGAAGTACTCCTCTAGATACGCATAGGTACAAAAGCACGACGTTGATGATTTTGAAGTTGATGTTCGGATCCTAGCGCAGGAATCAAATACATCGACGTGCAAGGCTTTAGAGGTGTTTTGGATAAATTTCAGAAGCCCAAAGACGAAACGGAAAAACGATATATCGAATATTTATGCAGAGGTTTATCGAAGATCGATTTTTTGGGTTATAATATCAATCTTTTCCAAACCAACACTCATTTAAACCCGGCATTAATAATCAGCTCAATAACTCGCGAAGGTAATCACGTGTTTTTATTTTTCACAGCTTTTTATCGCCATGTAACCATTCTTATGTTACTATTGTGAGGTATAAATGGTTCAACTGCCTAAGTATGAGATGATCTGTGAGAACAACGAAAAGTCTTGCGTGACAAACTCGTGCGAAGGCGAGCATTATACAGCGAGCTAAGTGATAATTCGGTACCGTAAGTTGGCTCAACAAGCAGTATTCCACTAAACTACTTTACACACTTTTAACCTGAGAGAGGCACATGTTCCATCCATGTCATCTTTGCACAGTTGATCTAAACCATTTAAGTGAAGGCATAGAAAACAGTGAGTGCCTGAAGAAGCCGTTTACAAAGTAGTTAAAACTTAGGATTCGAGCTTTTCCACCGAGGTTATGGAAGTATATAACTGACTATGTTGTAAACCTTGACCTTTCCAGGCGTTGAAGAAGCCGAAACCTGCCGAAGTTCTAGCTGTCGTGAAATAAATATTGCAATAACAGCCTGTCTTCTGTGCAACAGCAAAGCAGAAAGCTATTGGTCCATGCCCAGATTATACAGAACATTTCACGAGAAATGTCCTCTATCATTCACATCAATAGGTCTTTCACTAATCATTTATTTGTATCTATTATTCCTATCATGTAACCTATAGTACCATAAGTTAATGACACAACACGCGTGTGCCTGCCCTACTTTAACACTCCTTCTTAACCAACAGGCACGCTACCGCGCACGGCAAAGCTACTTCGGTGTTGGAGCCAGTCACTTTTGCCATTCGTTTGGAAGTAGATACGCCGCCTAGCAGTGCCATTTGCCTCCAGACAACGTGTGAAAATCGCCGTTGCCCTTCGTCATCCCATAGCTCCCCTTTTTAATATTCTCCTCTTAAAACCCATTTTCTTAGGTGGGAACAATGTTAAATAAACTCTTTAGCTCTTGTGTCACCAATATATTAATGACATATAAATGTTATTACTAATTGTCATGTAATTACTAGGTGCTGTTAGTATTGCAATTGTCTCAAATACTTGAACAGCTCATAAGTACCTTATCTCGCAGAATCTTCTTCCTCATTCCTAGAACATCCCTCTTATCGCTATCTCAATCTTGCAGAGTGACCACTAATTAATTAAACTGTTATAGTTTTACTAATACTGTCACGCAAACAGTGTTTCCTAATTATATCTCATACCCTCATATGGGCGCGTGTCTTGCAGAGGTCGGAGGCACCCTGAAATACACGTGGGATCAATCCCCACGCCCAAGCCAGGCTTTCCATCTCTCCGAGTTTGGCAAATTGGTACCAGATTTGTTTGGCAAGATGGCAGCACAGGCTCAATACATCAAAGGCCAGGTATGCATTCAGTCAGCTCTAAACGATGCATAATAAAGTCGAATACATGGCGCATTTCTCAACGATTGATCAACGCCGAGAGCTTTATCATTTATCCCTTTACCTTCATAAAATTGCTGACTGAATAATGTTCTACATTAGTTTGTTAACTATTTTACTACTGCCCACTGAAAGACTTTGCTTTACAATTTGTTGTACATGCATTTCGAATCACGTTCCATTGTCCTGTAAATATTGCGCTTGTAAGAGGTTTTATTCCTCAAGTTTGAGGTTTTGCGAATAGCTACAGATTAGGAAGACCTGCGTGGCAAAACTACCATCACACGCAACCAACGATTTCCTCACTACATTTTGGTGGACTGACTGCTTGAAAGGACCCATCGCCTTCGTTACGAAATAAATACGTCTGTCCTGGAAGTGTCCCCGTTTATTCATGAAGTAATGGAAAGAAAAACTTTCATTTCATCTGAAAACTCCAAACCAGTCCTAATGTGATCATATGGGGTCATAAAAGCAGCAAGTGATCACTGAGAACTTCAAAAATGTACAGCGCACTTTCTCATTATTTTGATTTTGAACTCTCGTAAAATTTAAGCTTGCTTTAGTGAATATCATTTGATGAAGTTATTTTTGTGTTCTTCTGCCACCACATAACAGCTTATCGTTGGTCCTTGTTGTTTTAGATTAACACCCTAAGGCCGTTAGTTTTTGCTAACAAACCACACAAGACACTTTTTTCTGATACGTTCACAGCTCGCCATTTTGCAATAGCAGACAATCGTTCCTACCAGATTCTTGAAGAAGTGATCTCACAAATTCTAAGTCCAGACGAAGGCTTTCGAAATGCAGAACTTCAGCAAATTTAATTTTTATATGTGCATAAGAAATCTTATGAAAACACGTTCGGAAACCAGATGACTCCCGAAAATCCTCCAACCCATAGATTACGATAACCTAAACTTATAGTAATTAATGACGAATTGAAAACTTAATAGCGTGAAAATTTGATTTCCTTTTTGCTTTCATAAAATTGTGTCATTTTAAGACATTTCGTACTGTTGTCGATACTATTGTGTGAGTTACTCATTCGTAACAACAATGAAGAACTTTAACGTACGTGTTGGCGTGCTTGGTGTAGTGGTGTATTGTTCCGTCGTACTACCTGAAATATGCGAAAACTGTCTTCGTACTTTTTTTCATTAATATGTGCCTTGAGGTATTTAGGGGGTTTAGAGGTATTGAGAGGGATACTTTGTTTCGTTTTTCTTTTGCCATCTAGATGTTCTTCTACACGTACATAATGGTCTGTCCATTTCGCCAGTATATTCATCTCCGCAAATATTGCAAGAGATCAGGTATATCGCACCTGGACTAATGCAATCACTGTCCTTGCCGTAAGAGCAAATTATCTAACTTTGTGTTTCACATAGGCGACCACATGAGCGGTTACGAATTAACTGATGACGAAAGTGTTGGGCTGCCGTTCTCAAGCTCCGTTTTATAGCTACACTTACTTCATCGCTAAGGAAGGGCAATAGAAAAGGGATTTTGTCTTGGCCACGACTTTTGATGTGGGGTGACGCACTCATGGACCATAAGCGACGTTGATCAGCTGTTCTTCCTTAGTGAAAGGCAGGCAATAAATAGTGCGTTTTTCAAGAAGCTGTTGATCGTGTGATTGCGACTTAGATTTCTTTGTTTCTTTATGAGTTATTGAAGCGTTTGACGTAGTGAATTACGTATCAGTATACCCTTGCAAGTTCTGAAGAAGGCGAAATCCGCCGAAACGTCAGATTTAACCTAATAAGGAATAAAGTAACACCTCGCATTTGTTCAATAAGAGTATCGAGAACAATTTGATCAATACCGAGGTTAATAGGATGCCGGTCGTGGGACTTGCTACAAGACGTGTCTGCTTCATTAATTGATTCCACGAACTATACCTCACCTAATTAACAAGTAAATGCTTTCGATCCTGCTCTTCGAACTCAGCAAGCCTTCTTTCTATCTGAGATCGGAAAATTGGTACCAGAACGTTTGGGAGCGTAGCAGCACTGACGTGACACATCGGCAGGCCACCGCATGTCATTCTATGGGCCAGATATGCAGAAGGGCACCGCATGTCATTCTACAGGCCAGATATGCATTACGTTATCTCTTTATTTAGGAATTACAAGATATTCCCAGCTGTTCACGACATCTGAAAGCCGGAACCTGTGGATTAGTGGTAAGTTCACGGGATTGAGGCTTTGTTTTTTGAGGAGCAATGACGTTTTCTGGGATAGATTAACTTACTCTTTGACAGGGTTTCTTACGGTGAAGTGGAATTCTGAACTGAGCAAGCTGTTTTTGAAAACGAATTAATTGTTACATAACGTTGTTCTAATACATTCCTCCTGTCGCAGTGACACTTATGTTAATTGGCGAAGAAAAACTAACATCATGAGACAAATCTAATGCATTCACTGATTCCTAAAATAGGTGGAAGAAAAGTCTTCGTTGTTTAAAACTACTCCTTATGTGAATGTAAGGCTACAAAAACGGAAGATACGCACTCCGAACTTCCATAATGTGCTCAGCTTCTTCCCATTGCCATGAAATTGTACTTTTGCAGAGACTAAGTTCTCAATTTGCTGAATTAGTGTTCATAGTATTTTTGAATAATCTTTTGTGCAGCTACTTCTGCTTTGTTCTGCCCTCGCATCCTAGCCTATCAATGATTGTGGAAGTTCAGTGGACCATCACTATGTCCAAATGTTTTTTCTAACTAACAGAAGATAATTTTTAAGCAGCGTACGTTTTCTCCCACTTTGGAAAGCCAGGTGACGGTTTTTGGCAAATTCTTAAGGCAACTTTCTTGAAAACTTTGCATGTGAGTAAAAGATTTGGAGATAAAGAATCACAGTAGATTTAACCTTTATTTAGATAGAAGATTGTTATGAAAGTAGCCCTGATAGGTGGGAAACACCTGAAAATCCGCCAACCCATATCTCGCGATGACCTAAACTTTTAGTAATTATTCGTATTCTTGTTGAGCAAACACGAGGTGTTATTTTTATTCTTTATTCACGAACAAGCTGACGTTTCGGCGGATTTCGCCTTCCTCAGAGCTTGGAAAGGTCAAGTTGACAGCAATCTATTCGCCCAAACACTTTCATAACCAAACAGAGAAAACGCTGAACCAAGATTTCAATCACATTGAACATGAAATAGCTTCTTTGCACACTCACCGCTTTCTATGAGTCTTCCACCGAGTATGTCGCTTGGAGACCAACCACACAGAATTCACATGGAAGCGTAATGTGCCCTCCCACCAGAATTATAGGTTTATATATTGCCCAATATCACGTGTGATAATGAGGCATTCTTCCCTGCGGTTCATTTTCGGATTTCTGGAATTGATCCAGAACGCTTCGAGAGTTCTGCGCGCTTGTGTTCGCGATTCTCGTGCGAGTATCGTGACCTGTACTTCAAAGTCCTCCGCGTTATGTCTCTGGGTCCTAATCGTGCCTAGTGGGGTATTTGGTTTGCGTTTACCGGCTAGGTGTTCTTCTATGCGGACATAGAGTGGCCTTCCCGTTTCGCCAATTTAGTCGTGTCCGCACGCCTTGCAGGAGATCAAATAAACTGTTCCCGAGCTCATGCAATCACCGTCTCTACCATTAGGGCAAATTATGCAATTTTGGATTGCACATAGACGATCATATAGGCGGTTACGAACTAGCTGGCGCCCATGATTATTCGGTGTTATTTCAACTACGTTTACCGAATCCTCAAGATCCGCTCTTCTTTAAGCAGCGTTTTATACAGCTGCACTTACATCATTTCAGATGAAGGGTAGGATAAACGGGACCTTTCTATCGCCTTAGTTGTCGTTTGGAGGCCTAGGATTTCCTCTACACCTGTCCCGAGCTACAGTTTCGTAGCCATTAAAAATGGCTATTTGCCGCGCCAAGTTCCGGGACTCCTCTCTCTGCTCTCTTCCCGTGCACACGTTGGTTGCTGTTCGAAACATTTTTCTTACAAGCGCCCTCTTCGTGTGAGAGGGGTGAGAGGAGAGGTAATGAACCAAGCTATTTTTACTGCTTGGGTTTCGGCCTTTCCAGGCTCTGAGGAAGGTGAAATCCGCCGAAACATCAGCCCGTTCGTGAACAAGGAACAAAAATAACGCCTCGTGTTTGCTCAACAAGAATACAAATAATTACTTGATCAGTGCCGAGGTTAATGGGAAGTCGGACGTGATTTAAACTTTTAGTCATTAATGGCAAATACGGGATTTAGCAATGTAAAAAGTAAAGCAGAATTGCTGCCTGCGCTCAGTTAAAAGTACTTGCTGAAACATGATCATATTTTACTAACATCGACTATAAAACACTGTTGTGCCATTTCTTAATTATTGCCGGAAACAAAGAACTCAAGCGTACCTGGCTCTGGTGCAGCGGTACTGGGGCCTTCCGTCGTTCCAGTTGGCGTTGTTGCTACTGTAAGCACTTTTTATCTGCTGTCTATTCTTTTTTCTGCCTGATATTTGTACTAACATTGACTATAAAACACTATTGTGCCATTTCTTCATTATTGCGGGAAACAAAAAACTCAAGCGTACCCTGGCTCTGTGGTGTAGCGGTACTGGAGCCTTCTGTTGTTTCAGTTGGGCTTGTTGGTACTGTAAGCACTTTTTATTTGCTGCCTATTCTTTTTTCATTGCAAGGTATGCTGTGAAATATAACCACAGTGATGCTGAGGTATTTGCAAAATTCCAAACCAGAAGTGTCTGCGTTGGAGATCGAATTTGCCACAGTGTGACGCGTTCACCAGTGCACTATGCGGTCTTTCGTTTCGGCTTTCTCTCAGCCATCTGTTATATGTGCAATCACCGATCACCCATCAACGCGATTAATGTCGAGGGTAGAAATCGGCATTGGACCGAATTAGGCTAAAGTTATAGTATAAATCACTGTAATTTATGGTCTATCCCATGTCGTAGTGGTGAATGCGTTAGACCCTCTAAGGTGTACACCTGCGGACCGGAGTTTTGCATAAATCTCAGCATCATCGTATTATGATTATTGTGATTATATTATTCCTAATGTTGTTTCATTTATGTCCTTAGACATTTTTTTGCGTAAACCAGAAAAATGCTCCAGCACACCTTTCGTAGTTGGTATTCGACGAGGACCATCCATGGCGATAGCTGAATTACATGAAATATTCCGTTTCAATTTTGCTTCTAGTTCGCAAATTTCTGTTTTTCTACTTAGTACTATGCTCATTACTGTTACTATAGAACTCACCGGATTCGACGGTGTTAAACGCTTGAAGGAAAACTGAAAACGAGACTTCATCCAGCAGATCATATGGGACTCTATGAAATTTAGGTGGGCGTAAGAAAACGATGGGGAGACTGACCTGGAGGTGAAACACAGAAGGATCAACAGGCGTAGTTGCATTGTCTGTTTCGTCAGCTGAATAGTTTTCAAATACGGGATTTATATAACGGAGTCTTCAGACGCTCATTACAGCTTCATAAATACGACTAATTTTTAAAAACTGCTGAGCGTTTTAACAATGACCGAACTGTACTTAATTAACTCAATGCTTATGCCAAGAAGTCGCAAGGATTTCGCATCTGTGATACCGGCTATGTGGTTGCTATCAACAGCTGTGGTTGTCTATCCACTTTTTTCGCTTCTTGAAAACTTTCGACTTTCACTATCCTATCAGATTTCAAAGCTGTATCCCTGCACATCTATTATTCAGCGTTCAACAGCTTCGACTATCCAGAAAAGGAGCTCGACTTCTTCGAGAAACTCAGTAGACCAAATATTGTGAGGAATCACCGTTAGCTATCTGGTAGGCGACAAAAAAGACAAGAGAGTTGAGAGAGAAAAGTTTTACTAAAGCTGCACAGCTCAGAACTCTTGCAAGCTGGTACCTTATGTCTTAAGAAAACTATTGCACACAAACGTCAATGATAAGCTGCTGATTGGGAATGGCTCAAGAGAAGCTATGCTATCTTTCTTCCTACAGGATATAAGCTCGTTGTAAAGGGGATATGCTGGTTCTTATTACTTCCACACAATACATCGTTGGAAGCGAATTCCTACAACTACATCCCAGATGGCACAGTTGATGTCGTGAACTTCAGTATCACGTTGACAAGGATCAAATTCTTATTAACGAGGTGTAAAGGAAGTAGCGCACTATTTGATACTCGCACACAACTTCGGTGAAAAATGAGTTTTGTGCAACTTTTGATTTAACGCGAAAACCGTATTTCGTAGCTCAAGTCCTGAAATTAAGGATGCACTGGACCCACACGTGAAGGTAGAATAAGAAAAGCGCGTAGCACGACAACACAACGAAACTGCGTATCATGAATAATCTCCAATGAATTATCAGTAGTTAATGCAAAAACTCAACAAGCACTTCTATTCCAGATTAAGCCAATCTGCTTATGTGCGTCTGATCATTAACAGATAAAACTTGAACAGGACAAACACATCATCTACGTGTTTATGGTGCTTCACCGCCGTCTTCTACCAGTAAAATGGAGTAATTCCAACAGTTTCACAGTGTTCTAGTCTTTGTAAAGCACTTAATGCAAACGAGTCTTATATTTTTATCTTTCAACCGTTTTATCGACGTTACTTAAATTTTTTCATGATAAAATTTCTGCAGAACATGTAAGATTTATTATCAGTTATGTATGAACTGGGCTAAGTTGCTTCCGCACTGCATGCAACTTGGATTGCTGAATTTCCTAGAAGGTAACTTCAGCTGCGATTTCACTGGTGATTTCAATTCGGCTGCCCTTTTTTTGAAATATTTCCGAGATATTCGTTCTCCTGACTTTGGTTGGAATTCTTCGACACTCTAATAATTTTTTTTCACCTTTTGCCTTATCAGCAAAACGGTCATCGACAAGTGGTTTTTGCAAAGAAAACGCTGAAACGCAGTAGGCGAAATCTTGTCTGAAACTTGTTTTTGTGTCATATTTTAAAATCTACTCTGCCTCCTGCTCCGTTATTCTTAATTGGAAGATTTTAAAAGTTGGGTTAATTCTGTTTATGCCATCTTACAGGAATATCTCTACCTCTCACCTGCGAATTTCCTGGAATGCCTGAACGCATAACAGATCTGGTTGAAATTCTACATTTTTGGCCTGTGGTGCGTATATTCTTATCTGCATCTCAAGGTAAGGTCTGTGAAATGTCACTTAGATAGCTTTGAGAATGATAACAAATGCACAGAGTGCGACAGGGCATTGTCGAGTTATAAAAACTTTTGAATGACTCCTATGGCTATTGAACATTTAGATGAACAGGTGCCTTTTCTTTTTAATCTTGTGAAGGCTATGCAGCATTTCTTCCATTCCTGATATGCGTGGGTTAACATACTAGAACGGCATTGAGCGTTGTTTTCCTGAAAATTCTGAAAGGACTAGTGAGGACTTCTTAATACGATCGAAATACGATCTCTGACATTTGTGAATTGAAAAGGTGTTGTGAGGAGTCCTTATGAAGTCGGATGTACTTGCAATGACTTGACATTGTTATCCTCAAAACTAGTAATTTTGGATGGTAATCGACCTAATCGACCTAGATTCGTTGTTCATCCTAAGGAGCAGGCGAGTGAGGTGGTTTACTCCAGGGGAAAAAATCATCCTACATAAAAGGAAAAAGTGGGTGATGCTCATTCAGTTGTGCGGTTATCCATTCTATTCGATTCCACTTGATACGATGACTGTGAAGACCCACATCAGAAGAAGAAACAACTGCTCTGAACACTCAACCTGATCGATGTTCTACCGCGAAAACGTCATCCACGATAATGATTAATAACAACCTCACAAAAGCTTGTCAACAAGCTAAAAGGTTTTGCCCACGATCGACTGTCTATTAACCACGGCATTGATCAAATACTTCTCGATATTCTTGTTGAGCAAACACGAGGTGTTACTTTTATTCTTTAATCCGTTAAAGCTGACGTTTCGGCGGATCTCGCCTTCTTCAGAGCCTGGAACGGTATATTGATAGGCAATTTACTAAGTCAAACGCTCCGATGACGCCTACAGAAAGATGAAAAATCTAAATCGCAATCACACGGTCAACAGCTTCTCGAAAAAACCCACCATTTATTACGTGCCTTCCACTAAGGAAGAACAGCTGATCAGAGTCGCATATGGTCGATAAATGCACCACCCCACATCAAAAGTCGATTCGAAGGTGTGATCTCCGGGCATTCCCCCTTCTGTTCATTCTAGGGTTCCTGGTATTTAACCAAAAATCCTTTAGAAGTTTGCGCGTTGGTGTTTTGGCGTCCTGTGCGAGGATATTGACTTTAATATCGAAATCGTCTCCGCCATGTTTTTTCTATCCAATGCGTCCCTAGTAGGGTACTTAGTCTTGTTTTTCGTTTGCACCATGAAAGGTTTTTACTCTACTCCAACACTGTTGCACTTTTTATCTCATCTTTTGGTTGTTGCTTCAAGTTGAGTTCTTTTTTCTGAAAGATGTTTTCATTATTCTCATATTTTTTCTAACCACATGGAAGTCACTTCATTCGAAAAACATTCCAAATTCTATCGTAGTCAAATATTCTACGCATACATCGTGCGAAGAATGGGACTCCATTAGCTCCTCCAATAACATTCAAATCAAAGTTAACACGTTTTCAAAAAGATGAAAAGAAAAAAAAGGACCACAACAAATAGGGTAGTTTGAGCTGATATGAAACGCTACTTCTGGTGGTTTTCCCTTTTCAGAGGCAGCAACTGCCTTGTCAACCTGACCGTTTATTGTGCTGCTGCTTTTCACTCTTTGTTGAGCTTCAACAAAGAGCAAATATACAGCTGGTCAAGAACAAAACTAGGAACAAAACAGACTTTTTGTGTGAAAAGTGCGGAAATCTGATAATGTGGAAGTCAGTACATACTTATTATCTTAGTAGAAGAAGGTCTTGATTATTTTTTTATCGAGGATTAGTGGAAGTCGGTGTTAAGATAGAGTCACACCATATTCTTGCTGATGAAAAATCGACTGGTGGAGGATTGATTGCCGCCGAAAAGCAGGTCATGCTTGGCCGATCAAGCTTCAGTTTCCTTCTCTTTGAGCAACATCATAGTGGTAATCAAGAAGCGACCTGATATTTTTGCTTGAAGAAATAAGGTCAGTGAAGCACAACATGAAGGTCCTTTGACAAACAGCTCCTTGTCTTCGGCCTTCCTTAATCTGCTTTTCACCTCCAGATAGAATTTCACTCAGAATGTTCTGGAATGTTTTCCTCATATACGACTTACCATGTTTTTGGTGGGCGATGACAGGAGCCCTTTCTCAGCTTATTGAATATTCTCACGTAGAACGCGGTGATCGGATACACTACGGAATGACGAGACTACTGATGTGTCAAGTGGGCACTATCTTTTATTTCTTAGAAAATGGTTAATCTCTGAATGATTCCTTGCATTAGGAGACACATATCCAGCGACCACCTTTTTCTGGAAAAACGAGTTTCCATGGAAAAAGCCTGCTGCAGACAAAAGTCCTGCAAGATGGTTTCCATTCCGATTTGTTTCTCCTAATCTAAATTTACCGATCTTGCATTCGCTCTCGTTGGATTTTCCTGTTCTGGCCTTGAAGTGTTGGACAACAAATTTATTAATCGACTTGTCATTGCGAATAACTTCTTCTAACTGATAGTAGAACGTATCTAAATCGTACTCATCAACTTTATCGGTTAGTGAGTAGCAAATGATAGTTTTTATGTCCGTTGGCCAAAAATGGACGATAGCCCTGCGCGGTTGGAAGGATTTTGAACGCGTCGTAATGGAATGCTCCGCAACCGACATTATTGGACGGGACCTTTCCTCAGTTTTGACAAGGTCTCCACTGCTTTGTAAAACCACGCAAGGCCAAAACAATGTAATAAACCATCGCCGTCCGGGTAACACGTCACAGAGGCTATTCTTTACTTCTGTTAATCGTGCGTCGTTCTGAAAAGAGTTCTTATTCAATGTCTTAGGAAATCCCTTTTGTACCATTCGGACTTGCGCAGCACTATAGTTAACATCAGTAGGAGCATTAAGTGTTTATACCAGCGTAAGCACTTGTTGATTACTGGCTCCGTTGACTTCGTAAACTTCTAGAACCTTACATCCTCCTGCAAGACGCAGTGATGGGCTGTCACAAGAAGACAAGTGTTTTTTCATTGATCTAGGCAGTACATGACCAGAAGAAGACGGGAAATCAATTATCGATAGGTGTACGCTGGAAAGTTATTGTGACACAGATCTGCGAGAACTCCGAGCACGGCTATCTCTCCAGTCCGGCGAAATACGCTTTACTCACATGGACTCTGCCACGCTACACTTGAGGACGTCAGCAAAGTAAAAAAGCATAAGGAAAAGAATGCTACTATAAGATTACTCGGCAAATAAGAATATTAGAAGCAAATTCATCAAGCAATATGTGTTTGCCTGTGCTTTAGAAAACTACTATCCTGCTGAGCACAGTGTGCAGGTTCGACGTTTGAGGTGACTTGCAGGACACGCAATGTCATTGTTTATAGACTATGCATATCTAGTAAAGACTATCCTTTATGGAATCACTTTTTATTTGCTGCTTATTTCTTTTTATGGCAGGGTATGATGTTAAATATAGCCACAATGATGCTGAAATATTTGCAAAACTTGGAACCCAGGCCAGATTTGAACCTGACGATTGTTCTTTCCAGCTTCAAATACCCACTATACCACTGAGGCCCTCTTTCTCAATACCTGTCAACCAACTTTTTACCCTAATCGGTGCCATCAGCATTCACCCCTCAACAGCAATAATCTGGAAAGCACCAATTGGTAATTAACTAAGCGCTACGCATCGGACCTGATTAAGCTTAAAGGTTTGATTTCACCAAACCTCTCATCCTTCGTGTATCGGGAGATTGCTACCAGACACAACCACTATGA
Source organism: Angiostrongylus vasorum (assembly GCA_018806985.1). Lineage (NCBI taxonomy): Eukaryota > Metazoa > Nematoda > Chromadorea > Rhabditida > Metastrongylidae > Angiostrongylus > Angiostrongylus vasorum. The sequence continues at coordinate 154,440 of JADANN010000040.1, read as the reverse complement.
TGCTGAGATATCTGCAAAACTCCAGACCGCGCAGGTGTCTGCGGTGGGGAATGAACGCGCTGTGACCCTTTCCGGGGAGCTGACGCTTTCATCACCGCACCATACGGGTCTTTCGTGTCACCTGTCTCTCAGCTAGTTCTACCGAACAGCGCCATCAGCAATCACCCGCCAAGGGATTGATCTAGGGAACCCAAACCGGTGAACGCTTTAGCCGCTCGAGGAAGGGTAATGGCGCGTTCGTTCCCCACCGCAGACACCTGCTGGTCCGGAGTTTTGCAAATATCTCAACATCGTAGTGGTTGTATCATACGAATACCAGTGCCACAAAGAACTATAATAAGCAGCAAAGAAAAGTTGACATTACTACCAGACTTGTCTGAGAAAAAGCTCATTCTCTGAAATCCAACTGAGAACGCTCTAACCCCGCTATCTCAGAATCCCCAAAGGAGATCGAGTTCATCAGTATTCAATATAACATTGATGAAAACGCGACAAACCTAAAGCAGCAGCCGAAACCAAATGCAGAAAGTGGAAGACTTTCGTGGACGATGAATGTAAGAAAACGAATGGAATGCAAGAATGGCTAGGGTTGTGCACAGTAGATGTGAAAATGATACAGGTCTCTTGCATCTGGTTGTAGAGAAAACGAACAGTTAAGGAGAACTGAAGCATAGCAGACCATTAAATTTGTTGATCGTATTATAGTGGCCAACCAATTCTGGGCTGTATCGATCAGTTCTGCAGAACGAGCTTCAGCTGACCCTTGAGAAATTGTGTAGTTACTTGCGCAGAAGCTTCTAAATACTACACGTCGGGGTTTGAAAGGAAAACATACAAGAAAAAAACACAGGCTACAAGATATTCTATCGTAATTGTAGCAACCTGTCCATGGTCGACCTTGTTTCAAATATGATTGTGTTGTATTTCTTCGATTGCAAAGCATTCTAACTGTGATGTTACGAGTGGGACTCTGAGGAAGGAGAAATCGCCGAAACATCAGCAATCGACCACAACACCACCAACTAACGACAACGACAACGAAAACGAAGACCTATACTAACCTCGTATCAGCTAAAGAAGATCAGTTCATAAGATCACACAAATAAATGCGAAGACATCTAGTTGGCCAAACGGGTACGAGCGAAGCATTTGACAGAGGCACGGGAATCGTGGAACGCAGAGATGCTAAGGCACTAGAACTACAGAGACTCAAATTGGGTGGATGAGTACTGGAATAGTGCTCCTTATATTTCTCTTCTGTAATGGGCTCAGCTTTGACGGAAGGAATTCGAAAGTTTTTGAAGGCTATACAAGGCTAAAAAGGTTAAAATTGTGATTATAACTATAGCCTCAGCTTAACTGGGTTCAATGCCGATTTGGGCTCCCCAGATCAATCCTGTTGACGGGTGATTGCTGATGGCAAAAAGATCGATAGAACTAGCTGAGAGACAGGCGAAACGAAGGACCCGCATGGTGTGGTGGTGAACACGTTACTCCCCGGAAAGGACAATAGCGCTTTCGTTCCCCCACCATAGGCATCTGCGGTCCAGAGTTTTGCAAATATCTCAGCTTCGTTGAAGCTATACAAAGCTTTTACAGAAAATAATTATGACAGCGATGCAATATTTCTGCACAAAAAGCAGGTTTGGAATGGCAAAATTTGGAAGAATTTTTGCAGCTGGTAGCCGCTTATTCAAGGCCCGAACTCTCAGGCGGAGGAGAACAATTGTTAAAAAGAAGTTAGAGAAGTCCTTTCCCTACACCTGCGAGGCAATGCAAGAGATAGTCTCTAAGAAACAATCTGCAGAATGTGCAAAGATAGTTGAATGATGATTACAAGTAAACAGTTCATGCAGGGAACTTAAGATAATATAAAAAATATTAACTGTTTAGGGGAATACTTGCCATAAAAGTGGACACGGATCAGTCTGAGCACAATGTATGCTATGCTTCTCCAATTCCAGCGTTGCAGCTAGTAAAGGATAATCGTTGATCAACTGTTAGATAAGATTCAAAAGACTTAGAGAAACATGAGCAAGGACAAAATGCTCACTTTGCTCTTCAGATTACACGGAAAAAGGGTGCTGGCGTTTTCCGCACTCGTAGTAGGAGACAATTTGAAGCGGCAATGCTCTTACCTATGGAGAAAACATCCTATGAAAGTGAATGGTTTGAGTTCACCTCACTGCTAAAAAACTTGTACTTTAATAAAGTGCTCCGATTTCACTTAGCCGCCCTTTGTATCATCTTTCTTTCACACTCCCTTTATTGTCCAAAATAATGCAAAAAGGGCTCGTGTGGAGCAGCAGTTGCAGGCGTCACAGCGACACACACGTGGAATCGATCCCTGCGCCCATGGTCCACCAAGCCTTCCATTCCTCCGGGGTCGGTAAATTGGTACCAGAATTGTCTGGGAGGATAGTAGCACTGGCTCGATACATCGGGTAGGCCATCGCGGGTCATTGTAAAGGCCAGATATGCATTCAATCACCTCCAACGATACTTAATGACGTCGAATGCATGGCGCATCCCGCAGGGATTGACCAACGCTGAAAGCTTTTTTTAATGCGAAATTTGGTATTTAGTAGTGTTTTCTTCAAAATGCTAATAATCGTGGGCCTATTTTGTCACACTTTTATTAAAAGTTTTACTGGATAGGACCACTAAGAAAATATCCGATTCCTCAAAACTTGTTTCACCACTAAGAAATCATTTACAAGCATTTTCCAAAACCCATCCATAGATGCATTGCATCCCATTTGGTTTTGCAGAAGTACACCGACCTGATAGAATGTTTTCTTAACAGTTTTGAAATGTTCATCTTCTGTGTGCCCTCCGCAACTTTATTCATCGTTAGTGAATGTCTTTGAATTAGTCGATCGCACTTTGTATTACTTTTACTGGTTTTTTCCAAACATCTGTGTCACCTGTATCACCTGTAATGCCGTTGATCGTCGAGTGACCCGAGCGGGCGCAAGTCTTCCATTTTTCCCCCGTCGCGTGCAAGAGTAGCCTAATGGGTTCTGCTCGCTCTAGGGGACTCGTCGAGCATCATATCTTTCTTCAAGGCTCTTGCGATAGAACTCTGACCATCGGGTCGCTGCTCTTCCTGGAGTACGTTTGACACCCCGAGGGAATCCAGTCACTAACGGCTCTTGTCCATCGGTTGTCATTCATACGCATTACGTGTCCGGCCCACCTTATCTTCAATTGTTTGGTGTACAGAACGGCATCTTTGATTTTTGATCGTGGACGCAGATCGGAGCTTCGGATCCCTTCCCTTACTTGTGTAGAACGGGATACGACCAAGTTTCTGGCGCATACGTTAGGGCAGGAAGTACCGTTTGAGTCGAAAAGGTGGGCACGGAGTCGGATGTTGCTTGTTCTCTTCACTACATCCTCGATGCTCTTGAAAGCACCCCTGAGCCGCTCGTTTCCTTCTGCTCAGCTCTGGAGCTAGGTCGTTCATCATATTGATTTCCCGACCTAGATAGATATAACAGGAGCATTCGGAGACATCCGTTCCGTTGAGCATGAATGGGGCATGCGAAACCAATCCGTTCTTCATGAACATCGTTTTTGTGAGATTTAGTCGAAGACCATTTTTTGTGAGATTTAGTCGAAGACCAGTCTTTCCACAGGCTTTATCAAAGTCGGTAAGCATACGTTCTGCCTGGCTAATGTTTGGTGTTATAAGGACGATGTCATCAGCAAAGCGAAGATGGTGTAACTGCCGACCATCGATTTTCACTCCCATATTATTCCATTTCAATGTTCGCATCATGTTCTGGAGGGTGGCGGTACTCCTTGCCTAACTCCTGTTTTGACGTCGATGTAAATACCGTTGTAGAATGGTGATATTTTGGTTGTGAAATTTTTTGTGCACCTCACGAAGAATCTTTAGGTACTGAGTAGGAACTCCTTGACTATCCAGGGCTTCCAAGACTGCTTCTATCTCGACTGAATCAAAGGCCTTTTGCAAATCGATAAAGGTGAGACAGAGCGGTCTTTTTGTACTCTCGCGATGCTTCAATGAGGCTTGTTACCGTGTGGAAGTGGTCCATCGTACTAAATCCTTTCCGAAACCCTGCTTGCTCATATGGCTGTCCTTCGTCCAGTGTTCTGGCAATCCTGTTTAGGATGACTCGAGTGAAAAGTTTGTAGGTCACCCTTCTTGAACAATAACACGGTCTTGCTGGTCTTCCAGTGAGTAAGGACCTTGGATTCGGACAGGTAACGTGTGAAGAGCCGAGCCAGTGTGTTTACGAGGATTGACGGAAGATTCTTCAGGTGTTCTTGTCTTATCCTCTCCGGAGCTGGTGTTGTTTGATTTGTCACCGACGAAATGGCATGCCGGATTTTGGAAGGGAGAACCGATAGTGCAACATATCCATCATCCTTTATTTCATATGACGGAAGGGAGAACGTGGCTATCGAACAGATCCGAGTAGTATTCGTGAATAATTTTCTCCATTGCCTTTCTGGACGCTCTAAGTGTTCTCTTTATCGCCTGTCTGCACTGTTTTGCAAGTTCAGACGTTAGTTCGCGGTTGCCTGCAGGTCGTGCGATTCCACGTTGACGTATCAGCTCGAGTGTTTCTGGAGACAGACGTCTCTTGGTGACTTTCGAACTCTCAGCTTTCATAGCGCTAAAGTGAACACATTGAATGAGCCGACCATATTTTTCTTCGATGTTATCGACAGCAGCATCTTCCTAACAGCCGACTAATGAATTGAATAACTCCCAGTTTACTGTGGTTCTGAGACTTCGGTTTTTGAATTGAGCGGGTTTTTCTCCTTTCCACGAGAAATAGAACCTTGCAAGAAGGAGACGGTGGTCTGATCCCGTGTAGAATTTTTGGGACAACAGCGACATCGCTTAGAAAAACGTTCTGTTTACTATGGTGTGGTCAATTTCGTTATGGTACTCTCCATTGGGAGACTCCCACTTCCAGCTTTGAGTGTGGCGCTTCTGAAATTGCGATTTACCAAGGATGGTCCTGCTCGTCATGATAAACTCAGACAGCCGCTCACCCTGTTCGTTCCATTCTATTCTTTGGGTCCAAATGTGACGTTCTTCAGACGTTCTTCTTGGTCCAATCTAGGCGTTGAAATCTTCAATGATTAATGGTCTTCACTGCAGAACTTCTCCAAGTCCATGTAGAACGCTTCGACTTCTTCTTCGTCATAGTTTGATGTCAGCGCGTAAACGATGAAGATTGTCACAGCTGGAATTGATCTACATCTTTTTAGTCGTAAACGTCCGATTCGGGTTGTAAGTTGTTCGAATGAATCGATGTTCATGGACAAACTCGTGTTGACCAGAACGCCCACGCCGCCAACTCCTCTACTGTCGCATGTTCCGTGGTACAGTTCTTCTCCGGTGTCATAGACGGCGTTGAAAGGCTGGCGACTTCTCGTCTCAACCAGGCCGATGACGTCGTACTTTATCCTTCTTGCTTGCATGAGCAAAGTCTTCTGTCGAGGACTTGGATGCAAGTGTACGTGCATTGTAGGTACAGATCGTCACCATAGTTCTTTGAAATCCGGGCAGCTTCCATTGGCCCCTGAGATTTTAGCAGCCTCTTCGTATTCGTCCTACCCAACGCTGCGAAATTGGGGGCCTCTTTCGGGGTCAGGGGAATGAGGCCCATTTTTTTTACTGTGTTTAGACATTTTTGATACCCACGTATAGCTTGCTGGGCTCTGAACGTGGGGGATTGGTATACTCACAGGTAGCTTGTCAGGCTCTCCCAGAGTGGACATGGAGCTTATTTATTGGAGGCGACTCCAGACCGCCTCCCATATACTTCCCTATCACTTGAATGCAGGCTTTTGGCCGAGTTGACTCGTAGAATGCAAAAGCCGAATTTCAAAAACATTTCAAAAACAAGCACAATACCTCATTAGAACAATTTCATAACTTATCCAACTATAATCACCATAAACTCAACTAGTATTTCCTTCATTCAAGATGTTTTCAAAAATTGTGCTATATTCTTTATTGACGTTGGTTTATATTGATTTTTCAACCGGTTTTACTATTGTCTTAGTTGATCCAATCTTTGCAATTCCACCAGAAAACGATATTCATTTGCTCGCAAAGATCGATGCGCTTCGGCTAAGCAAGACTAGGATTAACACCTTCAGTACATGATTTATATCAAATTCATTTGTTATCATTGACTAAGAATATTTGTAAATGTGATCGAACAAATAATTTTCGAGTTTTCCATTGACAAAGTGGTTAATAACCGCTGAGTAGAGACGACTTCTCTTCGATTTCTTCCACCTTGTTCTCTTCAAGCATTTGCTCTCTAAAGAATCTCAGTAGATTCTCGATAATGACATTCTTGGGAAGAAGCTATGTTAAGCATCTCTGCCTTCACTAACCTCATCAATTCCTCTCTGTCCCTATTATCAAACGTGCAAGCACCGGAAGTGGTCAGGCTTTTGATGTCCGATGGCATAGGTCGACTCTTAGTTTCGGGAAGGAACACGCATAGTCCGCCTGCTGTCACACACAACACTCCAACGCCGATATACGTTATGAACGTGTGATCAACTTGCTGAAGAAATAATAAAATCTATTCGTTTTTCATCCTACTACTCTTCTAAGCTATACATTTCCAGCTTGTTGGAATAGAAAACATAACATATGTAATTCTTCGTATTCTTGTTGAGCAAACACAAGGTGTTATTTTTATTCTTTATTCACGAACAAGCTGATGTATGTCGCGTGGAGACCAACCACACAGAATTCATATGGAAGCATAATGTGCCCCTCCCATCAGAATAATAGGTTTATATATTGCCCAATATCACGCGTGATGATGAGGCATTCCTCCCTGCGGTTCATTTTCGGATTTCTGAAATTGATCCAGAACACCTCGAGAGTTTTGCGCGCTTGTGTTCGCGATTTCCGTGCGAAGATCGTGACCTGCTTCCGCGTTACGTCTCTGGGTCCTATGCGTGCCGAGTGGGGTATTTGGTTTACGTTTACGTCGACTAGGTGTTCTTTTATGCGGACACAGAGTCGCCTACCCGTTTCGTCAATGTATTCGTCTCCGCACGCCTTACAGAGGATCAGATAAACTGTACCCGAGCTCATGCAATCACCGTCTCTACCATTAGGGCTAATTATGCAATTTTTGCGTTGCACATAGACGGTCATATAGGCGGTTACGAACTAGCTGGCGCCCAAGAGCACTCGGTGTTATTTCAACTACGTTTACCGATTCCTCAAAACCCGCCCTTCTTAAGCAGCGTTTTATAGCTGCGCTTACATCATTTGAGATGAAGGATAGGATAAACGGGACCTTTTATCGTTAGAGCTGACGTTTAGGGGCCTAGGATTTCCCCTACACCTATCACGAGCCACAGTTTCGTAGCCATTAAAAATGGCTATTTGCCGCGCTATATTCCGGGATTCCTCTCTCTGCTCTCTTCCCCGTGCAGACGTTGGTTGCTGTTCGAAACATGTTTCTTACAAGCGCCCTTTTCGTGTGAGAGGCGTGAGAGGAGAGGTAATGAACCAAGATGTTTTTACTACTTGGCTTTCGGTACCACGTTATAATGTAGTCATTTTCTGAAGGGCTAATTTGGACGTTCAGGAATGGAAGCCAGTTTTCTTTCGGTTTCTCTCGGGTAAACTTGATATACTCTGACTGTCGTTCAACAACTCGAAACATTTGTCCATTTCCTCTTATGTTGAGCAAAGGACAAAACAGTCATATATATATCTAAAGTAGAGTAGCGGCCCGTGATCGGTCACCGGTGCTTCCACCTTAGACATAAACGCAATGGCAAGGCTTGGTGCCAGTCGTTGTCCCATTGCCAACCCTCTTATTTGAGCGTAGTACTTTCCGGACCATCTGAAGATTGAGCAGCTCAAGCATTCTTTTAAGAGTGCCATCAACTGCTCTATCTTTAAGCCGTACATGTTTATTTCTCCATCGTGTTGCATCAGGAGTTCGAATATGGCCTACATTGCGGAGTCATTCGACACGTTTGTATAAAGGGCGGTGACGTCGAAGGACTCCATAGCATACGCGCTGTTGGGCTGTGCAGTACCTAGACGATCCAGAAATATCTGAGTAATCGTAAGCTGGAATGTGTTTCAACAACTGGGTAAATATTAGGGGTTCCCGTTTATCCTACCCTTCATCTCAAATGATGTAAGTGCAGCTATAAAACGCTGCTTAAGAAGAGCGGGTCTTGAGGATTCGGTAAACGTAGTTGAAATACCACCAAGTACTCTTAGGCGCCAGCTAGTTCGTAACCGCCTATATGACCGTCTATGTGCAACGCAAAATGGCATAATTTGCCCTAATAGTAGATGATTGCATGAGCTCGGGTACAGTTTATCTGATCTCCTGTAAGGCGTGCGGAGACGAATACATTGGCGAAACGGGTAGGCCACTCCGTGTCCGCATAAAAGTACATCTAGTCGGTAAAAGTAAACCAAATACCCCACTAGGCAGGCATAGGACCCAGAGACTTAACGCGGAGGACTTTGAAGTACAGGTCACGCACGGGAATCGCGAACACAAGCGCGCAAAACTCTCGAACCGTTCTGAATCAATTCCAGAAACCCGAAAATGAACCGCAGGAAAGAATGCCTCATTATCAGGGGGTGATATTGGGCAATATATAAACCTATTATTCTGATGGGAGCGGCATTACGCTTCCATGTGAATTCTGTGTGGTTGGTCTCCAAGCGACATACTCGGTGGAAGACTCATAGAAAGCGGTGAGTGTGCAAAGAAGCTATTTCATGTTCAATGTGATTGAAATCTTGGTTCAGCGTTTTCTCTGTTTGGTTATGAAAGTGTTTGGGCGAATAGATTGCTGTCAACTTGACCTTTCCAAGCTCTGAGGAAGGCGAAATCCGCCGAAACGTCAGCTTGTTTGCGAATAAAGAATAAAAACAACACCTCGTGTTTGCTCAACAAGAATACGAAGATTTACTTAATTAATGCCGAGGTAGATAGACGTCAGACGTGGGATTTATAACATATGTATGTATATATATATATATATATGTGATGTAAAAACAACTAGCTGAGAGACAGGCGAAACGAAGGACTAGCATGGTGTGGTGGTGAACGCCTTAGTCCCCCTGAAAGGGTAATATCGCGTTCGTCCTCCCCGCAGACACCTACAGTCCAGAGTTTTGCAAACATCTCAGCACCATTGCAGCTATATATGTAATATTATATTATTTTACATAGTACATCATATGCATATATATCTTATACCAAGACAGAAAAAGCGACAGAAGTAGAGCTTAGCGATTTAAATGTAGGATCTTTTGAGATAAACATACTGTATGACGCAGATACGGTGCCACAATAATTCCTAAGCTTTGTGGTCCGTTGATGAGCGAGTAAAAGAGCGAACGAACGGATGTCGGAGCCATTTCAGAGACGTATATGGGATGTACTGCATATGTGATACTGAAATCTCCAACATGCTTTCAATAAGTTCTTTACCAGTTGTTTTGTAGTTACGGTTAATACAGGGTTCTACTAATTAACACAGTTGTATGCGACAGCATTAGTAGCGTCGAAAGGTTCTGTGACACCTTCAATGTTTCATTTATCTGGGCTGAGAAAGGTTTCTTTTTTATCAACAAGAACTGGGAGATCCTGGGAAATTTTTTAATTGATAGGATAAAAACACGGCCATGTGTTGCAATTTACCCATCATTTCTGTTAATCTGAGTTGGTAATCCGTTATTTACAATGAATTTTTTGACCACGTACTATGCGAGTTCTACTTCCGATGACTTACGTGCTGAAACAAGGGCTGATTTCGTCTAGCAATTCATAGTGTCCAAATGGCTCAAGTATTCTCAACCAAAGGATTGAAGACGGACTAGAATTTGGATGTGAACGGGTTTTCCATGACGATGCACACCGCTGTGGCTAGAGCGGAAACAACATCGTCACCACAGCAGTTCCATTTGTCGTCTGCGAATTTGATATATTGCTCTGCCCACACCCTCTCATTTTCAATCAGGACAGTTCATAAGCACTAGATTTTTTGAAAATCAATTGAAGAGGATAACTTTTATGCTTTTTCAGTAATTGCTAACGCTTACCTGTTAATCATCTTCCCAAACAACATAAATGACACCAGAAGCCATTTTGGCTCTAGAAAAACGTTGTTAAAGGAATTCTACTTGGTCAAATATTTATCGAACTACCTTGCTACCTTGCAAAAATATGTTTATTCTTTGCAAACTAAATTTGGCCGAATTAGTACTGAAACTACATCTTTGAATGATTCACCACTGAGCAACAATTAAAATTTCTCGAACGATTTACAGAAAATGGTGCGTGCGGAGGCATGATGCAAAAGAGGAGGTCTATATCTCTATCTGGGTCATCTAAGTTTAGTTGTCCAGTACCTCCATTCAGAAAATCTACTAATACCAGGAAGAGCCGCCATCATCTATAAACCAGGCTGTACTCTTGTAATCTTTCCCCGATGAACTAGAGCTGATTGCTATGTTCGTAGATGACCTGGAAACACTCAAAGGGGCTCATCAAAACTACAGGAAACCACAAGCAAATCACTTAGCGAGTGTTCCAACAGCCTCCATATTCGTGTGCTCCACACTATTACCTTCGTCCTCGATCGCTGACACAATCAATCAGATTCGATCAAATTTTTAGGTTGCAAAGCATGTCGTTGGGATTGGATTAAAACGGCGACGTCATGTACACTGCTTTTTGCTCTGTACAACACCGTAACAATCTCCTCAAACACCATTCTTTACAGCGTTCTTGAAGGTCATTTTCAAATTCTGTGTGATTGCCCCATACAAACGAAAAGTGGAGCAATACTCCAATTACACAACAGAGTCTTCACTATCAATGAAAAGAGGAGTGTATCACGAACAGCCCGGGTTTGATGACCATTTGGATCTCTCTGAGATGCCACCTATCAGCTTACGGTCATGATTCGCCCATACTGGTGCTAGTGCCTCATTCTCTACGTCTAATACGCGGCTATTAGCTGCAAACTTTTCCAGTAGTGTTATTATTGAATGTAGTCCAGACTCAGTCGTTAGTTAACCAATAATCAGTCAATATATCGATAAGAATGGCGCCAATGGCGCAGTGGAGGGAGGCGCCCTGCAAGGCACACGTGGAATCGATCCTCGCGCCCATGGCCCATCAAGTCCTCCATCCCTCAGGGGTCGGCACATTGGTACTAGACTTGTCTGAGAGGATAGCAGCACTGGCTCCATACATTGGTAGGCCACTGCGAGTTATTGTAAAGGCAAGATATGCATACAATCACCTCCAAACGATGCACGATGCTTAATGAAGTCGAGTGCACGGTGCGTCCTTCAGGGATTGATCAACGCCGAGAGTTTTATCCTTTTTATCCTTTAACCTATCAAAAAACTCACCACGGACAAACGGAGCAATAGCGATGGCGACGCCTTGCACAACCATTGTTATCAAACACACATTTCGTCGGCCAGCATAAAGCATTAACGGGAGAACAGCCAAACCACCTACAAAACGTTGAATTTAGGATAGAATAACGACACATTCGTATTCGAGTTTCGACTCACCGGGTATCTCTACAAATGCCGATAACATGAAGCTAGTAAATCGATCCTCACTCAAATCAACTGAGATAAGGGAGAGGCCGTAATAATAAAGAGACATCGCAAACCTTAACATCATCAAAAAACGAGCGAATTTATGTTAAAGACTCAAGATGGTGGAAGATATTATGACAAGGGAGTACATGGTAGCCAAATCAACTTGCACACTATTGCAAACCTAGTATTAAAGTGGACCAAAGAGAATGCACGGTAAGCAAATTCATTTAGAAAGCGCAATCCCAGAGTTTTATCATCGCTCACTGATAAAAAATCGAGAATCGGGCTGAATTCAAATTCGACACTATGTTTCTAACCAAAACGGATGGGACGTGTAACCTAGTGGCTAGAGTTGCCACGTAATATGAACTTTCTGGTCGTTATTTCGACCGGATGCCCGTGCTATTGCATTAAGTCACCTCTAAGACCCTTAACTGAGTCGAAGGTATGTCGCATTCCCAAAGGATTTATCGATGCCGAAGGCTTCTTCCTTTATCTAGGCATGAATTACCTTCACCTCCTTGATGAAGCTTAGTGTACTTCGTTGGCTACATATTATGGTGTTAAAACGTTGACGTACTATAGAGCAAGATTCCAAGCAGATAATCTGTCAGTCTTCCAAAGTTCTGCTCCGAGTTGTATTTAAAGCAAACTTTTACATTGTTCCAATAAGCACTGTTGTTGTGAGGTTCTCCTATTGCGATCTGACCATTCCTTTAAATGGGAACAATGTTTTTCAAGCAATGCATCCCTATCAGACACTCGTAGGTCGACATAAGATCTCTATACTATATATATTGGACACATGCGTTCATTCTTCACTAGTGCAAAAGCTGGTTGCTTTACTTCAAATTGTCGGGTTTCTCACCAATCCTGATGATGACAAGAAATCAAACTTTTGTTAATCTTGGTCGATGATAGTGTAGGTTGCGATAGGTAAACTCTACAGCTAACCGTTCCTATGGAGGCTTTTATGACAACAATAAGATGATTCTTTGACAGTTCTGTGACGTTTTTACTTCGTTGTAAGAAGCATGCTATTGGAAGTATGCGAAAATTTCACTCTGAGCGCAAGACTCCTTACAATTTTCTTATGAAACCGACGCCCTTCTACGGATTCGGGAGAAGTTTTCTTTAGAAAGCTGCATGAATGCTCACCAGCAGAGCTCGAGCAGTAGCATTCTGTTGTCAAAAATCACATTGGCGAACTCTATTTTACTTCAATAAGGCGATTGCTGTGTGATTTCATTTCATATTTAATCATAATGTGACAAGAAAAATTTACGGATTGCAAATTTTTTAGAGCAACGTAGACTCTGAAAGAATATGAAAAAGTAAACTTTTTACGACGTTTTGCTTTTTATTTTTCTGCCTACTACAGTTTTTCACGGCAGGGTACTAAGCGAAATACAACCACAATGTTGCTGAGATATTTGCGAAACTCCGCAGCGCAGGTGTCTGCGGTGGGGAACGAACGCGCTATTGTCCTTTCGGGGAGTAACGCGTCCACCACCACACCATGCGGGTCCTTCGTTTCGCCTGTCTCTCGGCTAGTTCTATCAATCAGTGCCATCAGCAATCACCCGTCAACGGGATTGATCTGGGGAGCCCACATCAGCATTGAACCAAGTCAAGCTGAGGCTGTAGTTGAAATCACAACGTCCTACTTTTTTATTTTCTGCCTACTTCAGTTTTCACGGCAGAGTACTAAGCGAAATACAACCACAATTTTGCTGAGATATTTGCGAAGCTCCGGACCGCAGGTGTCTGCGGTGGGGTACGAACGCGCTGTTGTCCTTTCCAGGGGCTAACGCGTTCATCACCACACCAGTCCTTGCGGAACGCGTTCACCACCACATCCTCAGGTAGACCAATACTATTGACGGGTGATTGCTGATGGAACTGTTCGATAGAACTGGCTGAGAGGCAGCGGAAACGAAGGACCCGCATGGTGTGGTTGTGAATGCGTTGCTCCCCTGAAGGGACAATAGCGCGTTCGTTCTCCACCTTAGACACCTGTGGTTCAGAGTTTTGCAAATATCTCAGCAACACTGTGGTAAACCTTTTACATTTTTACTTTGCCTTCAGAACTGAAGACGTAACCATAAATGATAAAGGACGAAGCGTTCGGCATCAATCAAACCCTTAGGGATGTGTCATGCATTCGACTCCATTCGTAGCATCGCGGAGCTGTTTCAGTGCATATTTGATCTATTCAATAAATTGCAGGCACCCATCGACCTTGCACGTCACTGTTTTTTCTTCTCACAGACAAGTCTGGCAACATTTTATCGCTCAGAAAGATGAGGAGAGAGCTGGTTAGCCTTTGCACGGGATCGATCCAGCAACCATAAAGGATAAACGATAAAGCTCTAGTCGTTGATCAGTCGCACCGTATGCGTCGTGCACTCTACTTCATCATGCATCGTTGAAGGTGACGGAGTGCACATTTGGTCTCTACAATGAGCTTCGATGGCCTACCGATGTATCAATTCAATGCCGCGATCCTTTCAGATATTTCTAGTACCAATTTGCCGAACCAGTATGGATGAAAAACTTGATGAGTCCACGGAATAAGTTTAAACAAGGACCACCTGTGTATTGCGGGAAGCCTCTAATCACTGCACTACAGGCGCCCCCAACAACCGACAACGACAAGTACATTAAAAGAAAGCTTTAGCCACTGCTTTACACGCGTCCCTGATTTTACGGCAACAGTAATAAATATCTTACTGAATAAATCCGTTAATAAACAGTAGTTTGAGCATTTCAGGACTTCTTAGTATAGCACCGAGCGTTTCACGTTTTTCTGCAGGTAGTGGTCCGTCACGTCGACATCTGCTCACATCAATTGTTGTACAGTTCCATCTAAATTTAAAATATTATAAAGTTTTAAAGAAGCAGTAGACCAAATTGTTTTGCCAAATGATAAACTCAAATATTTAAGCTTATTTTATCTCAAATAAGTGGTCTTTTTTTATGATTTTTTTTAAAATTTAACACCTGACTACTTTGTTTAATGCAAAACCAATACCACAAAGCAATTCCAAATGTGGAGACGAATACAATTGCCAATTAAGCATATAAAATATGCTTATAGCCTCGAAAACTAACAGTTTCAGTTGTGAACACACATGTAACAGCTGCTTTTTTTCTGCATGATAAGATGTGTGACATTGGTCAATCGCTGAGGATTGTGACAAGCACTCTACAGTACTTGTAGCATCGTAGACACGACTTAATGCACATCTGGTTTGCACTATGACTTGTGGTGGCCCACTAATGCATCGGTAAAAGGAGCGGGCAGGGGATAGCGCAGTGGTCAGTGATGTCGCCGATCAGGAGACTAACACGCTAGTTCGACCCTGCCCTAATGCTCTCCCCCTATCCACAGGGGAACGCCTTACCCCCGTTATATCCAAGAGTTCACGGAGAATTAACTTCACCAGCATCCCATGATGTTTATAAGAATCTTCGAGCAGCAGCTGGAACAACACGCGAATTGCTCGAAAAGCATCTTAGACGATGAGTGCGAGTAAAAACGAATCGTATGCGAGAAGTGCAGGGATCCGCACAGTAGATGTGATGGCGGGTCATGTAAAAAAAACGAATACATCAAGTCAGAGCTTTTACCCTTCCAGAAGACAAGTATGACATCGATAAGCCGTTCCCGGAATGACGGCGGGCATGGATGACCGCGAATGCGAGATCGTGCCAACGACACGAATGAGATGAGAGCAATGATAAGTTGTTGGTATGCAACATATTCTAAACTATTTTTTTACGATGCAGTACATAGATTTACATTATTTCTCTAAAAGGGAACTTGGAAATCTCTACACCTCCGGCGTAAACAGTCTGTGACGTGAACAACGTTGGAACATCTTTATAGGAAACGAATAGTTCATTGAAATGATCTAGACAAGCAAAAATAAAAGAATCCATCGCATTATTCCCGAAACAGTGAACCTCATATTTACGGTTGTAGTGGTGTGCTTTACCAACTCCGCTTTCAGTAAAAGGATGAAGGATGAAGCTCTCTGCGTTGATCAATCCATGAGGGATGCACCATGTATTCCACTTCATTAAGCATCGTTTGGAGGTGATTGAATGCATTTCTGGCCTTTACAATGATTCGCGGTAGCCTACCAATGTATCAAGCCAGTACTGCTATCCTCTCAGACAAGTCTGGTACCAATTTCCTGACCCCGAAGGGATGGACGGCTTGGTGGCCCATGGGTGCAGGGATCGACTCCACGTTTGTGTTGCAGGCCGTCTCCGAGCACTGCCCCACAGCAGAAAAAACAATGTTAAAAAAAGCCGCCTATCAGAAAAAAACAAAAATGAAAAATGAAAAAACACCTGTTAGAAATTTTTATGTATTCTTCAATCTCTTTGTATTTTGCGTGTTGAATTAAAAAATGCGGTGACTCTGGTAGGTAGCTGAACAGCTCATTTTTTTGTAGAACTTAGATTATTGCACTAGCACATTATTGGATTATTGCTGATAATTAGTTATTAAAAAAACATGGATCAAATTAGCAGTAACCAACAGTGCATAAAGATGTCATAAATAATAAATATGGATCAATCTCGTAGTATACGTAAATAGACAGAAGTTCTTAAAAGCTGATTGATTGACAAAGCTCGTATAGGATTGATGCAGCACCACGCAGCTTCTTAATCATCGTTTCTTCACCAGCAAGTTTGTTAAGAAAAAACTTTTTCATATTCAATTGGAACATGCAACATCGTTTCAGGGACGTTGTCACCTTTCAGCTGGACTTCTGATTCATCTACTGTCGCCCTGCTGATCACCATTTCAATGGAGCAGCTAGCATCAATTAATAATCGCTTTTCGTCTGGACCTATCACTAACCTGAGTGGTCCATTAAGCTCAAAGAACACGAAAATCGACACGTCTCGTTCTTACATTTCACTGCAGAACACCAACTACAGTAGTACTTGTCCCGCAAAGTTTCATGCTCAAAACAAGGAAATACTAGTTGCAACATAGTTCATTTTAAGTCACTCACATCTAATCATGCCATCAGTTTAACTACTTGATATCGAACATTGATCACTTTTTATTCTCTCAATTACTGGCTTATCTTTAATAGAAAATCATATCACCCACAATCTGACCGAGAAATCTTGAAGCTACATGGGGCAAAAGCCTGATTCTTAGTGAATCAGATCTTTTAAGGAGCCCAATAAAAGCAAGTTGGTTTACAAACAAAGCTGAGACCCTTCGATGAGCTTCTCTATTAATCCCCGCCTAAACTGCTAAGTTTGCATAGATTAAGATGATTCTTAAATATTTATAACAATCGCAACTATTTCATTTATAGCATGATTCTCAGAAATTCCAGCGGATTTTAAATGAAGTGAATCTCAACTTACGTGGGCGTTTTAGGTCAACTTTTGTAAAATACTCACATGAAATACAGTATAAGCAGAATTCCAGGAGCAGCACATGCAAAGTACATCGTACGCCATTCGTTTATGACGAGAGACAATAGACCAACCCAAAACATCCCGAAAACCCAAGCTGAAGGAAGATTACAATCCAGTAGGAATTGGATCGGTAGAAAAACGTAGTGGAAAATATTTAACGCATGATAAAAGTAACCAATCGTTAGAACGAGTGTGATCCATGCACGACTATCTGATGGCATCGATTCACAGCTGAGTATAGCACACAAAGAGTAGTACGTCTAAAAAAATTAAGCGCCAAAAGTATTGTGCCCTAAATTGAGGTCTAAGTTTAAGCCTAACAAGGAGTCAGGTTCAAGACTAGGTTAAAACCTAGGCTAAAGCTTAGGTTTATAAGAAGGCTTAGATGAGTAGCTCTCATGGACACATGAAGCGCAAAATTAGAGAAAACATCTGATTAAAAAAGTTCTTCACTTAGAAAAAATCTTACGTCACTTGCTGCTCCAATAATAAGGCGTAACAAAACAAAAGTGTAATAATTAGGTGAAAAAGAAGCAAGTACATGAACGATGAGCCTGAAGTATAAGGGTTGGTAGAGTAAGTCTCCACTTTAAAACAATTACAATTTGTTCATGTATTGTAATGTTTCCAATTTTTTTTGTCCACGTTTCTTACTGTATGGGGAACTAAACTTCGATTGGTGTTCTTTTCCGGCCAATTCGTTTGCAATTCGGAAGCCTTAAAAAACGGCTGGACGTCTGTCACTACAAGAATGTGCCCAGCTAGCAACAAGTCTTGAAGTATGGAAATTCCTCGTTCATGTGGAAAGATGTGGAGGACGGTTAAGAAGACGCATGCCCAAGTTAACGCAAGACTAACATTTTCAAAGATTGCCATTTGACAGTGATCATGGAATGGAAGGAATTCGACAATGGCGAGAAAGAGCTCAACATTCAAGTGATGATGAACACACGATGGACACTATGTCGCGACTTTTTATGCTTATCAGGTATGGAAAAAAAAGTGAAAATTGGATGGGAAACAGTGCTCTCACGAAGCGGTCATGGATGCTAATGTGATCGGTCTACGTCCGTACTCATCAGCTAGCGCTGACATTACAGGTACAGCAAGCACAGCACCTAGAAAAGCCTGTGAAAAATCGCCAGTTTTTTCTATTTCATTGTTTCTAATCGGAGAAGAAAAGGAAAAATATGGTTTGACATTTTCAACGCACCAATAGTGAATGCAGTTAGTCCAGCCTCTTTCCAAACAAATGAGCTACAAGAAATGCCGAATTCTTTAATTAGTGTGGTAGAAAAATCAGGATCCTTAATCCTGAAATTGATTTCCCTAATGGTGATAAAGTTCTTTTTGCCTATTGTGGATGAGAATTTACTTACGTAAGCTTTGTTCCTTGAGCAGAACCACATTTACCGTACAAAGAGTGACTGTTGTTTTCGACGATCCAACAGCTTTCATCCACCGTTATCGATTTGTTCTTTAAAAACTAGTACTGTAATATTGGTTTACATCTTTGATTTCTAGCCATTAATTAAAGTCAACTAGTGAATTGTGAATTGTTCATATTCTGCTGTTCCGATAAAAGAACACAACTAGCACGACATTGGTGTTTTTCGCCGCCTTTCAAACTTTAATGTTGTCACGTGGCTGGTCTTTGGTTAGACTCTGCACCAAGCCTATCAATCCTTCCATTCGTATGCATTTAAAACATTGGTACCAGAATCAATTGAAATTTCTACTATGATTTTATGGAAAGATAAAAGAAAAAAACGAGGATTTGGTGAATTGATAGGCCTTCACAAGTCATTGAACAGGGTGAATATGCACTCCGTCACCTTTACGAATGGATCTGAATGCGTTCGGCACTAAGGCAATAACAAGCTATGTGATTGTTTCTGTTAAAACAAGTCGACATGGCTTCCAGCATTCCGTACAGGCATTCAACGACATTCGAGAAGAAACCAAAGTCAAGTGGGAGCCAAACCAATGCGCAAATCTGAAGGGTTTCTGGTGGATGAGTGATGAAAGACAGCGAATCGGATCAAAGAAGTTCTCGGATCAGCATCTCACGTGAAGCCGAATTATCTATATCAGAAAAATTTTGATTGAGATAGAGTTAGGCTCAACCGGTGTTCCCCCATCACCTCCACTGCACTTTGAAGTCTGCTTCCACCTCGCCTATGGTGTATTTCCTTTCGAAGAACAAACCTTGCTTTGCTACTTCATGCCAATTTTTTAAATGACAATTTGTACCGAATCCCCGTTTTTGAAGAACTAAAAGCCTGATATGTTCTGAGACCACTACTTATGAAGGATAAAGCTCTCGGCGTTGATCAATCCCTGGGGGATGCGCCATGCATCCGACTTCAATAAGTATCGTTGGAGGTAACTGAATGCATACCTGGCCTTTACAATGACTCGCGGTGGCTTACCGATGTATCAAGCCAGTGCTGCTATCCTCCCAGACAAGTCTGGTACAAATTTACCGACCCCGGAGGAATGGAAGGCTTGGTGGACCATGGGCACGGGATGGATTCCACGTGCGTGTTGCAGTGGCGCCTCCAATCACTGCACCACGCGCGACCACTATTTACAATAGATTTATAAAGACATTTTCTCGTCTAGAAGCAGCGCATTATTAGCCACGAAGGTTCAGCGTAGTTGAACAAGCTGCACTGATGATTGCGCTAATACCAAATTTCTATAAGAAAGGAAGGCTTACTCAATTTTCAGAGAGGTTCACTATATAAATGACTTGGTAAACCAACAACTCTTGCTGTATCATAGGTTCATTATCAATATCGTAAGAAACTTTACTGATCATTCACCTCATAGTCACATTCGAGTATGGGATTTGGTTCTACATATGGCATCACATATATGGCAGCTGAGTAGAAAAAAATTAGTCCACTGACACAAAATATAAATGAGTTTTTTGATACCTGAAAAAAATAATCGAACGGAGTTTAAAGAATTTAGCTCGACTGGCGATGTCATCAAGCACGAGTGGACCCGATAATTTAAAAAGATGTTTTTGTAAAGTTACAGCAGCATAAGTTTAACACAGAAAACAGCTCTCAGTCTTTATTCTCTTCTCCTTTATTAAGATCTCACTTATTTTTCGAGAACATTCTTTTTGTGAATATTCTGCATGTCTTATGTAGCCCCTGTAAAACTCCAACCTTTTTTTTACTTATATGGATACTTGAGTAGGCCACTGTGGCGAGTTTTATGTGTTGCAGCATGTTTCAGAAATTGAATGAGAGATTTCTTCGCTGGAGACGGCTGTAATATGGTCTTCCCAGCTTGTCACCATAGTGGTCGCGAAGGGGAAAAAATTCCTGGTATTGGTTTATTCATAGCTGAGCTCCCAAATTGAAATGTCGACCACGTTCACAGTTAGTGATATCCTGGTGGGAGACTGAAGAACGAGTGCAACGAAAATGGAAAACCAGAGAACATCGTTTACATTACAATGATGTGATAGTCTAAAAGGACTGATCTAAACGGAGGCCCATGGCGTAGGTGTTCACTTCCTCGAAATGACATTTACCTCCCAAAACCGTATGCATTCATTAATTTATCCGGATCTAAGTGTGCATAGAAATTTGGCTCAACGTCCGGACCTCTTCGTGTTGTAGGCAACTGCAACAAGATTTCGTAATCAATCAGTAGAAATGGATAGACTTCGGAAAATTCTATGCTTAGGTGTCTTTGTTTAAGAAATCTTCCAAAGGATTTAAACCATAGATGACTATTTATCGACTTCTTCCTGTACTCACAGTGTTATTTAAGAGAGAGAAAGACATTAATTGAATGCTCACTGAGAGGTTTTCACTTGGTAATCTACCTGTAGTCTTCTGCAATAAATCATCATCGTTCGTTGCCATAAGCCTTAAATATATAAAGTTTATATGTTAACTTAGATCTCCAAAAAAAACTGCTTGGAAACAGTTCATTCAGCAGCTCCGCAACACTTCTCAAATAAAGAGCATTACGTAACGAAGTGGTATTTAGGAATATGGAATCAATGTTTCGATCCACACTTAGAGGAAGTCACATTGGTAGTGAATTAGTGATGATTCTTGGCATGAAGAACACAGGACATTCTCATTTCCAGAATAAAGTGCACGATCACTTGTATCTGAGTCCTCGACACAGAACTTGGTTATGCAGGCAGGAAGGGCAAGATATGACGTCATCGGAATAGCTGAGGTGAGACGACGTCACCCATTTCACGGCGTCTGTGACACCGCAGAAGAACTGTTTCTCGGACCGTGCGATAATAAAGGAGTCAGCGGCCGTCGGCCTATTCGTCAACATGAGTGTGGTTGTGAACACCGATTCATTCGAACGCCTAGCAACCTTAATTGGACGTTTACGGTTGAAAAACTGTGAACGAGTACCAGCGCTCACAACCTACATCGTCTGCACACCGACAACAAGCTACGCTGAAGACGAAGGCGAAGCGTTCTACATGGGTTTGGAGAAGTTTTATCAAGACCTTACGTTCTTTAAGGTCATCACTAGAGATATCATCGCTAATACTTGACTCAGAACAACGTCTGAAGAACGTCACACTGTGACTCATGGGTTAGAATGGAACGAGTAGTTTGAGCGGCCGTCTGAGTTTATCCCAACGACTGTGACCACGCATGGTAACTCGCAATTCCATAAGCCCCCGCTCTCAACGCTATACTTGAGAGCGCCCCAATGAAGAGTGTCATAATGAAATAGACCATACCGCAGCAAATCGAAAATATTGCTTTAATGATGTCGCTGTTGTGCCAAAATTATATAGGCGATCGGACCATCGCCTTGTTCGCCCCTAATAAGAGAAAACACATGAGGGTACAAGATTTCATTTCTATAGGAAAGGAGAAAAAACCCGTTAAATTCAAAAACTAAGTCCAAGATCCACCATAAACTCGGATTTGTTCAATAGTCAGCTCTTGAGAAAATGCCGTTAATGATAACAACAACGAAGAATACGACGGAATTATTAAACATCATCAGGTGGGCGCAATGAAAGCTAAGAGTTCAAAAGTCACCAAGGGACGTCTCTCCAGAAACACTTCAGCTGATGCGACGGCGTGTAATCTCGCAACCTACAGGCAGCCTCGCCATCTCACGATGGAACTTGCAAAACAATCCACTCAGGCGATAAAACATCTTAAAGAGAGAGTACCAGTAATTACGCTCGAAGCTGCAGAGAGTGGGAAAAAGTATTCGCAAAGCCCACCGAGGCTTCGCCAATTACAAAACCAAGACGTCACTCCGACGCCCAGACGGACTATTACAGCGTCCAGAAAGGCAATGAGCACCTGAAGAGCTATGCTCTTCTCACGTTACCTGTGAAAATCCAAGGCCCGTAGTCAATGGAAGATCTGCAAGACCGTGTTATTGTTCCCGTAGTCAATGGAAGATCTGCAAGACCGTGTTATCGTTCAAGAAAGGTGATGTCCACGATGTCGGCAACTACCGCCCAATTTGCTTGTTTCTCAGCCGTAAACTCTTTACTCGAGTGGCCCTAAACAGGATTAACAGAGCAATGGACAGCTATGTGAGCAAGGATGGTTTTGAGAAGGATTCAGTACGGTGGATCACGTGCTAGTAAGACTCATTGAAGTATCGCGAGATTGGATTCATAGATTTAAAGAAAGCTTTTAATTCAGTTGAGATAGAAGACATGGGAGCCCTGGATAGTCAAGGCGTCCTTCAGTATATTTTGCAACCGAAACATCACCATTCTACAGCGATATTAACATCGACATAAAAAGGGGGTCAGGTAAGACGATACTACTCTCTTCAAAAATATTTATTGCCATCCTCGAGAACGACATGCGAACGTTACAATGGGACAACGTGGCAGTGAATATCGATGAGGGCAATTACATCATATTGGTTTGCCGACAACATCTTTCTAATAGGTAGATACAAAAGTAGCTCAGAGAAAGGCGAAACAAGACCCGCATAGTGTAGTAATGAACGCGTTAGTCCCCCGTAAAGGGTAATACTGCACTCTTGCTCCACCGCATACACCTGCGGTCCGTAGTTTTGCAAATATCTCAGCATCATTGTGGTGGGATTTTTCTTATAATACCAAGCACTAGCCAGGCAGAACGAATGGCACTCAGCTTTGATAATGTCTGTGGAAAGATTGCTCTTCCACTTTACTTTCCACAGAAACCATGTTCATCAAGAACAGACTGGTTACGTATGCTCCATTCATGTTGAATGGTACGAATATGTCAGAATAGTCCAGCTACGTCGGTCTAGGGTCGGGAAATCCACATAATGGACGACTTAGCTCCAGAGTTGAGCACAGGGGAACCGAGCGAATTAGAGAGCTTCAAGAGCATCGACGATGTAGTGAAGAGAATATGCAACGATTCTCCCTGCGTTAACATATACGTCAGAAAACTGTTCGCTATTGAAGCAGGATGAAAGACCACTCAGCGTTATAGAACGTGCTCTTAAAAGGACGATGCTGAGATTTTCCTGCATCACAAAATTAAGAGAATGGATTCGAAGCCTCGATCCACGACGGTCCAAAATCGAAGGCGCCTTTCCAATCGCCAAACTGCCAAAGATAAGGTGGGTCAGACACGTCATGCGTATGAAAGACAACCGATGAACAACAGCCGTTAGTGACTGGATTCCTTGAAGTTTCAAACGTACTGTAGGAAGACCGCAGATGCAATAGTCAGAGTCCTTCTCGAAAACCCTGAAAGAAATATATGTTGCTCAACAAGTCTCTAGAGCGTGCACAATCCACTGGGCAACACTCGCACACGATAGTGAGTAATGGAGGATTTACTGGCACCCTGTTCAAGTAACTCAGTGATCAACATCATGACAGATGATTTTTCCCATACGCTCCTGACCGGGAGCAAGCTGTGTAGCTATATTGTAGGAGCCACTTAAAATGAAGGTACGTCAAGGGAAAAAAGAATTCGTTCCTGCAGAAGCATGTATCTTTTTGTTATTATGTGACCAGAATCATATGTATCGCAATGTGCTGATCCCGGCACTTCTTGCATTCGATTAGTTTCTTCGAATCCATCGTCCACTAGAATCTCCGAACTTTTGCGTGTGGCGTTGACCACTGCTCAAGGTCTTCCATTTTCGTCGTTGATATCGTTGCATTCTGGTGAATTTGACTGTCCGTGGAATTGTAAGGTAGTTGTGCTGGGGAGCACCTATGTGGACTATAAAGAGTGAGCTTGCCATAAATAATCCTAGCGCCAATTCCAAAACGCTAGCAGGGTGGGAGGCTTGGTTAGCAAGGTGCGAGGTCGAGTAAACACCTGGATTGGTTACGCCGTCTACGCAGTCAACGGCATCAGTACCATTGCGCAACTTGCTACCAAGAAGTATGTGAACTTTCTTGAAACTACACTATTCTACTCGTCTATAAACTTTCGCAACTAATCCGTGATGTATACTAGTACTTGATTTTGTTTAAGCTGTAATAGGATGAGGCTCTTGTTTACCAACTACTTTTTCGTGTTGATTGAGCTGTCGTTCTCAAAAATTTTTCAGCTTCTTGAGAAGACAAGAACCTGAACCTGTAGCAGACAACCGACCACTTAGGTGGCATCGTGATAAAACGACGTTTACTCCTCATTAAATTTATTACTTCCTGTCTAAAAATATCATCAGAATGAAGATAAGGCAAATCACATATACAACCTCACTGCAAAGACGTTCGCGCAGTAGAAATGCTTCGTAAGTGCGACAGTAGAGATCCCAAATAAAACGCAACGAACCCCACTTACACCTTTTGTTACCTAAAGCTCAGTAATTTTAGTACAGTTCCTTCTTCAAGGTTTAGACTTATCTAGACTCGAATCATCTACGGGTGGTTAGTTAGCTAATCCATGTTATTCTCGAAGAATCTGAGACGAAAGGGAAGATCATCGAGGACCAACAGGCGACTTACGGAGGACTTCGAAATGTTCGATGCAGCAATCTCGGAATTCCAACGAAAACCACTTTCCAACAGCAAAAAGCATATCAAAGCGGGTAGAGGATGTCAGACAGGCGCTATCGAACCAAAAAGAAAAAAAAAAAACCCAACAACTCTTATGAACGACGGTTTCGAGAGAACGAAACCAATAGATTAAGTGCTGTGATCCAAACATGTGAAAATGGCCCATCAAAGAATCCAGTTACAGCAGTAACTAACAAACACATTTAGATGAATGACCACCCACCAAGGCTAAAATAATGTGAAAAATGAGACACACTCCTTTTCATTAGGATGTTAATTGTAAACACCGTAGAAATACTACACAAAAAAATAACATTCCTTAACAGTTACCACCGAATATAATTCGATATCATTCAGTCTCCAGATAGTTATCGAGTGCAATTTTTTTTAACTACGTTGACTCCACAGTGGTTTAAGAGCTCATTGTGGCAACAGGGTGTTCCTGGGTGTCGAACTGCGATATACAGCGGAAGTCAACGAACAGTGGAGCAGCACATGTACCCAAGCACATGTTTCGAACAGTCATTGATGTGTGCACAGGAAGAGAGCAGAAGGAGGAAACCGTTCTCCACTTTCGAATGGAGAATAGTTGTTTCCAATGGCTACGAAGCGGCAGCTGAAAGTTGAATGGAAGATTAGCACCCCTACACGATAAGTCCAGCGAAAATAAGATACGGTTTCTCCTGCCCTTCATTTGCAACGATATGAGTATAGCTATAAAACGTTGCTTAAAACGTGCCGGTTTAAATCGGTAGCAGTATTTGAAATATCACCAAACATTTTAAGATGCCAGATAACAGCTGCTGAAATTAACGTATGCGCGAAGACGCAAAATTGCAAAAATTTGTCCTAACGATCGCACAGACGGCCATTGCAGGAGTCCTGGTGAGGTGTACCTAATCTCCTGCAGAGAGTGTGGGGACGAATACATTAGCCAAACGGTAGACCACTCTGCATTTGTACTGAGCGATTAGTTGGGAAGCTTCAAGTCAAACAGAACACTTCACTAAGCACATGTATGACATAGAAACGTAATGCAGAAGATTTTGAAGTAGAAGTCACTGTCCGCGCACATGAACCTAAAACACCAGCCCATAAAACTCTTGAAGAGCTTCGGATAGATTCCAAAACCCAAAAATGAACAGCAAGAAGGACTTTCTTGTAGTCACCAGTTATCCCGTGCCAAAACTCAGGCTGCTTTTTTTACCTGGGCCAAGCACCTTCCTCACCCATGTGAGACTCCTTGCGACTGGTCTCCACCAAGTCACCTGAAGACTCACAAGGAACAAAATGATGGGTGTTTAAAAGAATTATGGGAATGGAAATTTATGTGTTAAATTTTGCCAGCTGAGGTTACGAAGGTTTGGCTGGATAGATTCCATGTCAATTTGAGCATTCCAAGCTCTGAAGAAGGCGAAATCGCCCAAACGTCACCTATTGTGTATTAATAACTACTGTAACAACTACCTCGTGTGTGCTCATAAGGAATACAGTGAATCAATGATCAATTTTGAGCATAGTAGAAACCCGGTCTAGGGATTTCCTACACGTAACACAGCTGACAAATATTAGTTGACGAAGCTCTTTGCAGGAGATACATTGAGATAAAAATGAACTAGTCTGAAGAAATTTAGTTCTGACATCTTCGATTGTAATGCTTAACTACCACCACTGATAAACGAAGGTGAGACTATTACAACATCCAACCAGAACAAGGAATTAATGACGGAAAACTCCCGTAGCAATTTCCCCTTTCCTGAAGTCCCTCTTTGGACCCACAATTTTCCTTCGGAAAAAACAGTCGGATTCTTCCTTCTGATGCTCAAGTTGGAACAGAAAATATTAAGAAAGGCACATCTTCGACACCCAAGAATATTGCAGTCGACTTCCTTAGAGCTGGAAGTCGTAAATTACATATGCTTCTCGCAGACAATTGACATATCGCCTTCACGGATAGAAAATCGCAAACCAGTGGAGGACGCCGCACACAGTCATCCTACCCAAAAAAAGGGTGACCGAAGGGATCTTCACAATCGCCGTCCAATATGCTCGGTGCGTATACTCTACAAGTTATTCACGAAAATTGTCTTTCTACGCCTATGAAGAACTTTGGATGAGGCACAAGCAGTTGGGAAAGCGCGATTTCGGCAAGATTCTGCTGCATGGAACACATCCAAACAGTGTCACGGCCCATAGAAATTTTTTACTAACCTTGATCGACTACGAAAAACCATCATAAGAACTGTGTCAAACCGTTATTGGACTTGCACCACGAAAATACAGCTTTACCATCGGCCCCTTACCATACCCACAGGAAAAGCGGTTAGACAAGGG
Organism: Angiostrongylus vasorum; assembly: GCA_018806985.1. Taxonomy (NCBI): domain Eukaryota; kingdom Metazoa; phylum Nematoda; class Chromadorea; order Rhabditida; family Metastrongylidae; genus Angiostrongylus; species Angiostrongylus vasorum. Next base: position 127,027 of record JADANN010000040.1, on the reverse strand, counting down.
GACACTGTCTTGCCAAAACTGTTTATATCGGCATTACAGTGGAAAATGAGGTCGCTCGACTGGGTTGAGAAAGTCTGAGGCGTTCATGGAAAATCCAACTCAAATCTCGGTTTAATGATAACCTCATCTTTTCGAGTAGTAACAGTGAAACATAGAAGATGCTCAATGAGCTCAACGAACGAGGGAAGAAATTGGACTGCGCAGAAATAGGATAAAAACCCAATTCAGGAAGAAACCATGGTGCAAAGCCGAACATGGGAATCAACAGGAAGGAGGAACTACGTAGAAGGAGGAGAGCAGTATCTGTCGTGTTCAGGCTCTATAGAGAGGCCATCGACCAAAACCAACTGAGGGAGCAGAAACTTAAAGCTCACCTCTTGAGGTCGACGGCTCAGCCAGCGCTACTAATGAAAACTTTGAGCAATCTTAAAAAAGTATTTGAGTGATGTCTTTGAATGTTTAACCGCTAAACATAACGACTAACCGTAATGCTAAGTCAGATCTTCAAAGCGCATCCCGTTTTCGAAGTCCAGGAGAATATCCATAGATAGCGGAACACAGATAGGACAGTCATATAATAAAAAGCACAAACGACAGATGGACTAAAATGACTGCAGAGAGGGCTCAAAGAGGATGCAAACGTTTCCTCGGATGACTACGTAAACGATGGAGTGATTTGGACGCATTTAATTTGCAGACAGGAACCATTTCCTCACAACGGAATGTGCCTCATTGACGGTCGAAACAGATGAAACTGAATACCACCATGAACGATGACTGTCAGTGGAAGATGTGATGACGCCTGCACTCACCTGTACCATTGTGCCACCTGTACCCGTTGATCGTCGAGCAACTCGAGCGCGCTAGGAAATCTTACACTGAGCAATATACGTCAGGAAATGTGTCATAGCACACACGATTTTTTCGAGCATACAGGCCATTTAGGCACCGAACTCTAAAAAGATTTTAAATACAGTATTCATCCATATACTAGATTAAGTTCAAGGTTTTTCACTGAAATAAAAGCTTAACAAATGAGGAGAGGTGTATGATGGAAAGTGGAGCTAAAAGAATGACAGGCACATAACCCTTTGGAGTACGTCTCATCTTTTGTTCAGCTCCAATTCTTGTTAGTTTTTTAAGAGACTACTTTAGATGCAAAGCGCACAAGTATCCCTTTATATCAAGCATTACCAATGACCGTTAGATTGTCACATCTATTTGAGTACTTCGGCGGCCCATCACAAAACCACGAACTCATTCCTTCTCCATGACCTTCCCATTCGTTCCCTTCATGCGGAGGGCTACAAGCAGCACTGAAGCTTGCCTCCAAGTCACCTATATCATACTCATGTCCACCTTATTGCTCTTCCCGTCACTCAGGCGCCGACAGAGTGATAAAACATTCACTCACTGCTTTCGCTGTAACAATATGACGGGTCACAAACGGATTATTGGAGGATTGTCTTCATTTCGTAGACTTGTTTCATGTCAGGTAGGCCTATAAGAGGTCAAACGATCACCCGAGAGTTCTGTGACTAATACGAGAAGTAATCTACATGGTTATACTAGCTAGAACTCTTGAGTCGAATAGGTAATTGACGCAGGCTCCATCACCAAATAGATGGTTTCCTGAGAAGTATGACAATAAACCACGTATATATCACATGATTATGTAGAAATTACAAGATCGCATTTTCCCAAGGAATATATTAGTTCATAAATGTGTCGAACTTGTCGTTACTTCAGTTTGCATATTTCATAAACAACTGGTGATAGCTGAACAAAAACTGATAGACAATGAATAACGTGAAATACGGTGGGTAAAGATCTGAGTAGCACCATTGGTACCTCATAATCAAGTAACAATTGTTACCTCAAACATTATTGTATACGATTACGAAACACAAGACGAGGAAAAACACACAGCACAGAATCTTGGTAGGCACAACTTTGTATCGTAAACTAGCCTTAATCCGGCTCATGATTAGAGAACATTAGCACATAAACATGGGTGAACAAAAATGTAGTTGAGGGCCCATTTCCTAGCCAGTCACGAGAAGAGTAAAATTTCATTTCATCAGATAAAGTGCCATTAACAATCTTATTCTTGGAATTATATATGTATACAGAAGAACATGAGACCAATAAAAAACAACGTAATGGAAGACTAACCAACACTGAAATAAAGAAAGAAAAAAAAAAAAAAAAAAAGACCAATACGAGCAAATGAAGTGACATAAAACTACAAATAATGTACATTGGATGCTACGTACTTTATCATGAGGTAGAAGCCCAGGCAGTTTTCTGATATTCTGGCGTAGTATTCTCATAATCGTTCTCAATATTGTAGTACTTCGCATAATTCTTTTCCAGGAACCCGATCAGGTGCTGGGTACACGTAATAATATCCTTAAAAAATGATTTTAAAAAAAACGGACAAAAATGATGGTGTGGTAAATCCGTCGTTTTCTTTCTCAGCAATCGCGAGGTTGCTAAACAATATACGTTTACTTCCATACAACAACACACACACAACACAAGCGTAGCTGTTTCGGCGGAATCGCCTTCTTCAGAGCCGCTTTTTTACCTGTCTTCCAACGAAGCAGTCGTCAACCATATGCGACTCTGAAGAAGGCGATTCCGCCGAATCGTGAGCTACGGTTGTGTTGTATGTGTGCTATTGTATGGGAGTAAACGTATGCTCTTTAACAACCTCGCGATTGCTGAGAAAGAAAACGACAGATTTATAATCCATTGCTGAAGTTAATAGAAAGTCGATCTTGGCATGGTGTGATATTTGCAAAACTCCGGACCACAGGTGTCTGCGGTGAGGATGGAACATGCTATCACCCTTTACGGGGGCTAACGCGTGTTCACCACCACACCTTGCGCGAATTTGATAACGTTACAAAAAAGAATATCACCATTTAGTACAAAACAACACGAATCAGATATGTGCGACCTACGTCAGCGTCAAAACGTTATCTAACTCTAGTCTGAAGAAAGAACGTTTTAAATTAAATTATATTAGGGAAACAAGGATAAGTCTTCATATAGCGGAAAGCTATTAGAATATTCCAGAATAAATGCTCAAAACTTAATAGGGTTACACCTCCCCCCGCCTTACACCAACTGGACAGCTGGATCTGTTAAGCTGTTGAGTAAAAACATAAAAAAACATACAAATACAGAAAGAAAAAAAAAGAGGTTCCAGTCTTCACATATAGTCAGCATGTTCGTTTTTTTGATTCTAAAACTTCATGTTATTCCAATTTAAACGGATGCAAAATAGAATTCTTTGGAAACTTAGAGGGAAAAATGTCCACGTCGAAAACATTAATGACATTCGGGACAAAGTGGTGCACGTTGGACAAACAAACTCCCATCTTTTTGAGTAGCTCCACAATTAGCGCTAGGATGACCGAATAAAAACGCAATATATTTTGTGGGTTCCGGTAAAACAGCATTTCATTGTGATGGTAAAAGAATACCTGATTCTTGCTGGAATGACCTGAAGGATCTGATTTTTATTTGAAAAAAAAACAATGCTCACCATAAGCTGTTTGTTCAAAGTTGAACCATGCAATTCCTTTCGACAACGTTTTGAACTCTGTTCATAACCACAAAGGTGCTGAGATATTTGCAAAACTCTAGACCGCAGTTGTCTATGCTGGGGAACCAACGCGCTATTACCCTTTAACGCGTTCACCACCACACCATGCGTTTCCTTCGTTTTGCCTTTCTATTAACTAGTTTTCTGTATACTAGTGCCATCAGCAATCACCCGTCATGATTTGAGATTTATCTGGGAAGCATAAATCGGCATTGAACCCCGTTAAGCTGAAGCTGTAGTCGAAATCACAATGTTCGTAACAGTTGTGGGATCGCCATGAAAATGTAAAAGCAAAGACAAAAAAGTCGGAAACTTTACTCGGAAAACCGCATCATTCCAAGTTACATCGCGAAGCAGCGTAGCCAGTCGAACGATTAGTCTGAGCAGATGCGGTAAACCATATAATTTTGATGGCACCAAGACAGCGCCGAAGTCATCTGGAAGAAACTAACAATCTGTTTAGCTCACTCACAATTCTCGATCATCATTCACTAGTTAGAAGAATAAACACCAACCAGAAGACGACTGCGACTTTCTTTTCCTTAAAACAACATCACTTGATCCCACAGCTTTCTCTATCTCAGCGGCATACTGAGGGCGCTCAAATTTATAAAGTAGTTGATACCTAAGAATAAATCAGGTTTAAGTCGACCTGCTTTCACTTATACCATGAAAATCACCTCTGAAATTTTCGTACAAAGCAATTCTACTACAGATTTAGCAAATCAGTAAAAAAAATAATAGTGGAAGTAATGATGGTAACAAAGATAATAATAAAAGGATAATAGCTCTCAGCGTTGATCAATCCTTGTGGGATGCACCATGCAATCGACTTCATTAAGCAGCGTTGGAGGTGACTGAATGCATTTCTGTCCTTTATAATGACATGCGGTGGCCTACTAACGTATTGAGCCAGTGCTCCTGGGGGGGGGGATGGAGCGCTTGGTGGAACTAAAGCGCCCGGAAAGACCCCATGTGTATTGCAAGGCCAATCCGTCCACTGCGTAACACGTGCCCCATAATGATAGTGACAACAATAATGATAGTGAAAAACTCGATCTAAAAAAACATAAAACAAAACAAAACCCAATAAAACCCCCAACACACAAAACAGCTTATAAAAAATGACACAAAGAACAGTTCTGAGAAGTTCAATAAAGTAAGAATATAGCGAAAACTGAAGTCGTTTAAAGAAGATAAATCCAGGATAAAGAGGCTATTCCGACGAAAGACCATAAAGGCTAAATGCGTACGGATATCAAATGGAAAGAAAACATACCCCAGAACCTTATTGAAGAAATCACGCAGTCCCATTGCACTGCTTCCCAAGCCACCAGATGTATTAGCAACTGCCGAATCCTCTCCATCTTTAGGCGAATACCCAAGTTCGGTACAATACTGAAACACAGTTTATAAAAAATCATACAACGCTAACCTTAGAAATTAAAAAAAAAGATAAAGCTCCGGCGCTGATCAATCCCTGAGGAATGTGCCATGAATTCGACTTCATTAAGTATTGTTGGAGGTAACTGAATGCATATTTGACCTTTACAATGACTCGCGGTGGCCTACCGATGTATCGAGCCAGTGCTACTATCCTGTCAGACAACTCTGGTTTGAACAGCCCGACTTCACTGGTTGTGCCGGCCCCAGCATAATTTCCATTACTCTTTTTAGGCTTCTTGATGGAAATGCTGGACTCCTTCTCAGCTTGGGAGGCGCTTCTGGCGGATGAACCTCTAGGCTGCACATGGCAGCCCGACATACCCAGAAATACCTCCTAGCCAAGATGAGGCGGTAAACCGTTGGGACGACTTTATCTCCACTTTTTTCCTGTTTTCTCATTTACTGCTCCTCATTCCCATGCATTGCAGAATAGATGCTTAACTGACTTTCCCCTTGCAATTTTCCTGTCTTCTTGAAGATTTTTGTTTCTATGTTAACTTTTTACTTGCTGCCTACTACAGTTGTTCACGGTAGGGTACAACGTGGAATAGAACCGTAATGATAATCAGATATCTGCAAAACTCCAGACTGCAGCACCGAAAAAAAGGAAGGAAGAATCCGCATGACGTTGTGGTGAACGCGTTAGCCACCGGAAAGACTAATAGCGCGTTCGTTCCCTACCGCAGAAACCTGCGATCCGTAGTTTTGAAAGTATCTCAGCATAATTACGGTTCCGTTACAGTTGACTCGGATCATCGGCCTTAATGAAGACGAAGACGTCGGAACGTCAGCCGGATAAAGTAATTTATCAACCTCGTGTAAGCTCAACACTTTAAACACGTGTTGACTAAATGCTGTATTTGAAGAAGTTACTTCACGGAAATTAAGAATGGGCGAACATACATCATTAATGATGGAGTCGACTGTATGACGAGCTGGCAGACGAGAAACCATACGTTGACGCGTCATTATGTCACTATCATCTACGAGAATTTGAAGCAGGCACGTAGGCATGTCGATAAGTTTCTAGAAAGTTAGTAAAAAAACCACATAAGAAACGGATGACATCAATTTAAAAACGCTTGACATGTTTCATCTCCTCCAAGGAAAAGAAACCTGAACAGCACCAATTAAGAAAGAGACAGAGGCTGAGAGACGGGCGGAACGAAGGACTCGCATGGTGTGGTGGCGAACGCGTTAACCACCGGAAATGGTAATAGCGTGTTCGGTCTCACCGGAAACACCAGCGGCCCAGAGTTTTGCAGATTTCTCAGCATCATTATAGTTATAGTACCAATTAAATCAACTCATCAGAAAAGGAATATTTGGGAAGGTGACTTACGTCTAATTCCTGAAGAAGGGCCGGATCACGTTCATGATTCGGTGAGGTATTCTCAGCTTCATTTGTTACAGTGGTTGATGTTGCTGCTAGTGTATCAGAACCAGCTTCAGCTCTTTTTTTGGCGATTTTTGCTAAGTATAGGCATATATTGAGCAGGCTATATTAAAACTCCACACCTCTACCCAAAGGCAGAACGGTCTTCTGCAAACGCAAGACCATTCTAACCTCGGTTATCCTTCACATAATACAGAAGAAAACTCGCTTTTCTTAATTACTACACAAATACACTGCTCAATTATTGGGTAACTCAACTTCTGAGGGAAATCCCCATTCTTAAGCAATTCAGCAGAAAAGAAAACGTTCTGGATTTGTAAGCCACATACCGCGTAGAGGAGTCGACAAAGACCTGGAACGATGGATACTATTTGGAGTTGACCCACGACTACTTGAATCACTCCGTCGGCTCTAAAAGAAAAGCAGTGAAAGCCCTAATACAACTCGATTTGTGTCGTTTGTTGCTTCCTTCACAGACAATATACATTTATGGGACACCCACATAAAACAAAAAAAAAATGGAAGCTTACCTAGACGTCTTGTTTCCGCAATTCTACTTAAAATCTTTAATAGTAGTAGAAAGTCTGGTTAGGTTTTCAACACTTAAAATAAGTCCTCAAGAACTTTATGCTCAAGAAAAACGAAGGTGAATCCTACGTCATCCTCATTGTTCTCTTTCGTCTTCTTTCGCTTGTTCTTCGACGATGAAGCTGCTTCTTGAATTTCTTTCTGAAAAGAATAACACTGAAACAATACCACATCTAGAGCATATAATGAACCCTTACCACCAGGAAAATCAATATAAGTACGCCAAGATAAAACCTATACCTTCTCTGCAAGTGTCACTATGTATACCTATTTATACGTTCTTACGAACCGCCCTTGTTGAGCTGATGAGAGGTTGGCATAAGTTGTCGTTGTTGCTTTTGCTGCTGTTGTTGTTGTTGCTGTTGTTTTCGTTGTCGTTGCTGTTGACGTTGTTACTGTTGTTGGGACTGTCCCACTCGTAACAGCTGGACACTAGGGAAGGTGAAATCGCCGGAACGTCGACCATCGACCAACAACAACAAAAACAACAACGACAACTTATACCAACCTCGCACCAGGTCAACAAGAGCAGTTCAAAAAATTTATGCCAGGTTTATAGAAACCCGGTTTTTTAATTATCATTATATAGCAAGTTGTGTAAAATTTTGTAAAAAAAAACGGTCAATATGTGGCAGTAAAAATAGCACATCAAGTGAAACTGAGATACCTTACACCTTGCAATATTCTCTTCAGTGAACGGAAGGAACTTATCCGTTGTCTCACTTTGAGCTATTCTCTCATCATATCTTTTGTGCCAACCCTAGAAACAAAAAAGAAACCACTGCTAGGTGACGTCATTTTCCCACTGCGGTCGTAAGAAAAAACTAAAACATAATGTTTTTTAAAAAAGACCTACCTGATAGTGGACGACATAGACGGTCTCTCCATCTTCTTCAGCAATCTCCGTAATTTTTGCCTCATAGTAGTACGAACCATGCTTGCACAAAACTCTATCATTAAGATCGTACCTCTTCATCGTTCTCGTAACTACAAGACCACCAGAACTCAATTGAGGTTCACCCCATTGAACAGATCAGAGAGAAAAAAATATTTACAACAACATACAATCTCGAGGAAAATATGAAACACTCGCTGGAATCTCGAGCTCTCAGCTGATTACGGACCGTTCAGCGGGAAACTCGTACGGCATCAAACGTGTCAGCGAAAATTCTAGACTACTCGGCATCACTTCAAACACCAACTATCCTTTTAACATCAGCATCATCAATCAATATGCATTCTTTCATTGACAAGCTAACAAAATGTGGACAGAAAGAAATCTATTCGGCAAATGTTTCCGCGCTTTTGCCTTCTTCGGAACCCATTTTATTCGAGTCTATTGTCCAGAGTGATTCCTTTTTTCCCATATGGGTCCTGTGGTCGCCTCAAGTCGAACGCTGTGGATTACCGCTCAGATGGAGCAACCTCACTCGGCAGCGGTGCTTTATACAGGACGGCTTGTAGGGCACTGGGGAGTGAGGTTGCTCCATCCGGGCGGTAATCCACAGGATTCGACTTGAGGTGACCACAAGGACCCATATGGGAAAAAAGGAACAACTGTAGCCAATGAGATCGAATCAATCCAGCTTTGAAGAAGGCAAAAGCGCCGAAAAACTAGCAGAATAGAAATTTTTTTTATCTACCTTGTGTTACCTTACCAGTGGAGGGATACATGTTCAACAACAATTCACTTGCACCAATACCTTACCAGAATCAGAACCAGTTCTGGTAAGAATTTATGCATTACATTTCCAGTCCATATAATTTTCAGTTACATCGCTCTAAACGCCGTCTATTGAAAGGGTTGAGATGAATCGTACACAGGACAGCTTTACTAACGAATCTTTCTTCAAGGCAATTATAAATCATTACGACACATACTTACTATAATATTTAGGAGCTACTGCCTAAGTTCTTCGATAATAAGCAATAGAAGATTGTTACTTCATTCTCTGTTTGCAAGAAAGCTGACGTTTCGGCTGATTTCACCTTCTGCAGAGCCGCTTTTTATAAGTCTTCCATTGAGTGTTTCACGTGGAAACCAATCACAAAGACTTCGCTAGGTTAAGCACAGTTTCGTAAACTTTCTGTTGGGGTTATGGAGTTGCTTGGCCAATAGATTAGAGTCAACGTGACCTTTCTTGGCTTTGAAGAAGGCAAAATCCGCCGAAATGTCAGTTTTATAGTGAATAAAGAGTGAAGTAATAATCTCGTGCGGGCTTAGCAGCAGAACAACGAATTATTGAGTGATGCCGAGGTTGATAATAAGTCGGTCTTGGGAATTACTGCCTAATTACTACCTTAAATTGTTAGGTAAAGAAGAATATAAAGAAAAACCTTACTGAAGTGATTAGTCGATGGTCAAACAAATTAGCAGTGGCGCGAATTCTGACCGTGTGTCAACAATAGTCTCCATCATTACCGGATCGATATAAACAACCTACCACTTACTACAAACCACCTGCCAATCGTTGACTGTTGTAAGTCGTTAAGAAGAGAAAGTCCATAACTAGTCTACAGTGAATGTGCTATATGTTGTATATGAGTTTTGTGGAACATCTTTCAGAAGATGATAGCTCATGAGGTGGACTACTTAAAGGATAAAAGGATAAAGCTCTCAACGTTACTCAAACCCTGAGGGATGCGCCATGCATTCGACTTCACCAAGTATCGTTGGAGGTGATTGAATACATATCTGGCCTTAACAATGACCCGCGGTGGCCTACCGATGCATCGAGCCAGTGCTGCTATCCTCCCAGACAAGTCTGCTACCAGCTTGCAGACCCCGTAGGGGGGAAGGCTGGCTGGGCCATGGGCGCGGGGATCGATTCCACGTGTGTAATGTAGGGCGCCTTCGACCACTGCGCCACACGCTCCCTACCGGTGAATTAGGGCTTCAATTCAATGCACATCGGTCCAAGAGGTAAACTATGAATGTGTGTTGATATAAAAATTCATAAGAAGGAAGAGCTCAGCATTGTAGTGCTGACTATTGAGAGCGAGTACTTCTACGGGGGACAGTATGGTGAAGGCTATCTGTCTAGTTATTTCTTACTGCTATAATTTATATCCTTTCCACATATCCTGGATTCTTTATCCTGGATTTTTTACATTTCGACTTCTGTTTCCAGTTCTTTCACCACAAATACTAACAGCTCTTTACTAGTGTTTACTGCTTTGTTTCTATAGAAATCCGTCGATCCCTTCTCAGATTTGAGTGTGCTGCCGTTGATTCATTCAAAGAGATCATATCCAAATCCCAAGACCGACTTTCCTTTAACTTCGGCATCGATCAATAATTCGATATCGATCGTGTCTTCCTGTTCATATCCACGTTTTTCCTGTTTATTTTGACCCAGTTTATGTTACCGACTGCTAACAACTTTGGGCAAGGTTACCATTAAACTACAAGATTGATTGTCCATACTGAGGTTAAATGAATCTGGGTAGAGAAAGCATACTCGGCTATACTTCAACCACTATCATTATGAAAACTACAAGATGGATTGTCGCCATGAAAGCAAAGCCTCTGAAGAGTCGGACGCTTCTAGTACCTTATAATAAATAAAAAATAAAAGGTAAAGTTCTCGGTGTTGATCAATCCCCTGAGGGATGCGCCATGCATTCGTTTTCATTAAGCATCGTTTGGAGGCGATTGAATGCATATCTGGCCCCTTACAATGACTCGAGGTGGCCTGCCGATGTATCGAACCAGTGCTGCTTTCCTCCCAGACAGGTCTGGTACCAATTTGTCCACCCCGGAGGGATCGAAGGCTTGGTGATCCTGGGGCGCTGGATCAATCCCATATCTATTGCAGGGCGCTTCTAACCGCTGCGCTACACGTGCCTCTTACCTTGTGTACCTTGTGATACATTGTGATGGGACGAAATCACCCGAATCATAGCATCGCTGTGGTTGTATTTCACATAATGCCCTACTGTGAAAAAAATAATGGACAGTAGAAACGACTTCGTGTGGCAGTCGACTAAGGATCGTCTCGTATCTTGCGGAAGTGCCGACGAGGTCAGGTCATTCCAGCAAAGCGAAAACTGTCCTCTCTGACGGGGTAGTGCTGGTGACGGTATTTCATTCGAACGGTGTTCGACTCTACGCGATCCGACTCGATTCGATTCTATTTGATGACTAAGAAGAACCATAGAGCAAAAACAAACAGCTGCTGTGAACACTCGCCTCAAATCATCGGGGTTCTGAAGAAAGCGAAACTGTACAAACGTCAATCACAATCGAAGTCTGTAATAATCTTGTGTAACCCTATCAGTGAACGACAACATTAAGAGATGGATTTCTGGATAATCGATGCTCAGGCGTTTAAGTGACACAGGCATGACTCTCTCTAATCCCTTGCTCGCATGTAGAGCGAAACGGAATCAACACGTATGCTCTATGGACGTCATATTTTGCATTGATATCGATACATAGGGCCAGGATGTGTTAGCGAACTACTGAGGCTTTAATTACACATCATTGTCGTTATCTTACAAGCAATTATACCACTATGGAAAAGCACCTCTGAAGCATATAGATCTATGGAATTCCAAAGATGAGGATCACCTGTATCACCTGTAGTCCCGTTGATCATCGAGTGACTCGAGCGGACTTCTGCTCGTTCTAGCGACTCGTCGAGCATCATATTTTTCTTCTAGGCTCTTCGTGAAGAACCCTGACCATCGGCTCGGTGGTCTTCTTGCAGTACGTTTGAGCCCCGAGGAATCCAGTCACTAACGGCTCTTGTCCATCGGTTGTCATTCATACGCATTACGTGTCCGGCTAACCTTATCTTCGACTGTTTGGCGTAAAGAACGGCGTCTTTCATTTTTGATCGTTGACAGAGCTCGGAGCTTCGGATCCCATCCTTTAGTTGTGTGAAACGGTATACTTCTAGCATCGTCCTTTCGACTGTGCGTTCGATAACGCTGATCTTTCATCCTGCTTACGCAGCGACGAGTTTTCTGACGCATACATCAGGGCAGGAAGTACCGTTGAGTCAAAAAGATGGGCACGGAGACGGGTGTTCTTTGTCCTTTTCACTACATCCCCGATGCTCTTGAAAGCTCCCCAAGCCGCTGGCTTCCTTCTGCTCAACTCTGCAGTTAAGTCGTTCAACATGTTGATTTCCCGACCTAGATAGACATAACTGGAGCACTCGGAGATATTCGTTCCATTGAGTGTGAATGCGGCATACGAAACCAATCCGTTTCTCATGAACATCGTTTTTGTGAGATTCAGTCAAAGACCAATCTTTCCACAGGCTTTATCAAAGTCGGCAAGCATACGTTCCACTTGGCTAATGTTTGGTGTTACAAGGAAAGGATGATGTCATCAGCAAGGCGAAGATGATGTAACTGCCGACCATCGATTTTCACTTCACTCCCATATTATCCCATTTCAATGGTCGCATGACGTACTGGAGAGTGGCGGTACTCCTTGCCTAACTCCTGTTTTGACGTCGATGTTAATATCGTTGTAGAATGATGGTATTTTGGTTGTGAAATTTTTTGTACAGCTCACGAAGAATCTTTATGTACTAAGTAGGGACTCCTTGGCTACCAAGCGCTTCCATGACTGCTTCTATCTCAGTTGAGTCAAAGGCCTTCTTTAAATCGATGAAAGTGAGACAGAGCGATCTTTTGTACTCTCACGATACTTCAATGAGTCTTGTTTTCGTGTGGATGTGGTCCATCGTACTAAAGCCTTTTCGAAACCTTGCTTGTTCACATGGCTGTCCTTCATCCAGTGTTGTCAATCCTGTTTAGGATGACTCGAGTGAAAAGTTTGTAGACGACAGACAGCAAGCAGATTGGGCCATAGTTGCCGATATCGTGTAGGTCACCCTTTTTGAATAATAACACGGTTTTGCTAGTTTTCCACTGAGTAGGGACATTGCATTCAGACAGGTAACGTGTGAACAGCCGACCCAGCGTGTTTACGAGGACTGGTGAAAGGTTCTTCAGGTGTTCTGATCGTATCCTGTGCGGACCCGGTGCTGTTCGATTTTTCACCGACGAAAGGTCATGTCGGATTTCCGAAGGGAGAACCGATGCTACAACATATCCATCCTCCTTTATTTCATGTTACAGAAGCTGGACGTGGCTATCGAAGAGATCTGAGTAGTATTCGTGAATGGTTTTCTCCATTGCCTTTCTGGACGCTCTAAGTGTTCTCTTTTATGGCCTGTCTGCATTGTTTTGCAAGTGCGGACGTTAGTTCGCGGTTGCCTGCAGGTCGTGCGATTCCACGCTGGCGTATCAGCTCGAGTGTTTCTGGAGACAGACTTCTCTTGGTGACTTTCGAACTCTCAGCTTTCATAGCGCTAACGTGAAGATATTGAATAAGCCGATCGTATTTTTTCTTCGATGTTATCGACAGCAGCATCTTCCTAACAGCCGACTAATGAATTGAATAACTCCCAGTTTACTGTGGTTCTGAGGGTTCGGTTTTTTGAATTTAGCGGGTTTTTTCTCCTTTCCACGTGAAATAGAATCTTCAAGAAGGAGACGGTGGTCTGATCCCGTGTAGAATTTTGGGACAACAGCTACATCGCTTAGGCAAAACGTTCTATTTACTATGGTGTGGTCAATTTCGTTATGGTACTCTCCATTGGGAGACTTCCACTTCCAGCTTTGAGTGTGGCGCTTCTGAAATTGCGATTTACCAAGGATGGTCCTGCTCGTCATGATAAACTCAGACAGCCGCTCATCCTGTTTGTTCCATTCTGTTCCTTGGGTCCAAATGTGACGTTCTTCAGACGTTCTTCTTGGTCCAATCTAGGCGTTGAAATCTCCAATGATGACCTTGAAGAATCTATTGTCTTCTCTGTAGAACTTGTCCAAGTCCATATAGAACGCTTCGACTTCTTCTTCGTCATAGTTTGATGTCGCCGCGTAAACGACGAAGATTGTCAGAGACGGTATTGGTCCACATCTTTTTAATCTTAAACGTCCGATTCGGGTTGTTAGTCATTCGAACGAATCAATGTTCATGGATAAACTCGTGTTGACGAGAACGCCGACGCTGCCGACTCCTGTACTGTCTCATGTTCCGATGAACAGTTCTTCTCCGGTGTCATAGATGGCGTTGAATGGGCGGAGCCGTCTCGTCTCGGCTAGGTCGATGACGTCGTACCTTATCCTTCTTGCTTGCATTAGCAAGTCTTCTATCGAGGACTCGGAAGCAAGTGTATGTGCATTGTAGGTACAGATCGTCGCCTTAGTTCTTTGCAATCCAGGCAGCTTCCATTGACCCTGACATTTTAGCAGGCTCTCCGTACTCGTCCTACCCAACGCTGTCGAATTGGGGCTCTTTCGGGGTCAGGGGAATGGGGTCCCGTTTCTTCTACTGTTTTTAGCTTTTTGGTACACACGTATAGCTCGCTGGGCTCTGAATGTGAAGGCTGTGTATACTCACCGGTAGCTTGCCAGGCTCTCACAGAGTGGGCATGTTGCTTATTTGTTGGAGGCGACTTTTAGCCGCCTCCCATATACTTCCCTGTCACTTGATTGCAGGCTTTTGGCCGAATTGACTCATAGAATACAATCTGCACAAAACAGAACGCACCCCACACACGCGTGCATGAATACTCTCCGTAAATGCAGAAAGTATGTGCCAAATCGGCGCAGCAGAAACAGGGAGTCCATCCCCTGGATCCACCTGCGTCTCAGGGAAGCAAAGATCGCTTTTTGGTCAGCGATTAACCCCTATCCGCCACCTGGGACGCTCCACGTAACCTCGCAACTAACCGGCTATCGGGATCTCTCATATGAGGGAGATCCGTGGAAGGTGAGATTATTATGGAAAAATCCTCACATTAAATTATACAGAGGCCCATTGCTGTGATAGAAGGTACATCGAATGTGGGCCAAGAATTAGGTAAAGTGAAGTGCATACGTAATATGGTATCATACCGACGAATTCGCGATGTAACCTTATATGGAGTCATACGTGAAGCGATATTGTGGCCGTTAGCGAACTACTATAGAGGTCGTTTTTTATCTGTTTTTATTATGGCGCCATAGAGCTTTTTTTTCTGTTGTAATTAATCGGTAGTTTACTGGAAACGTGTCGTAGTGGCGGTTAGCCGTGGAAAGCTTTTGTCCGTACTTGATAATTTGCAACAAGGGTTTTTCCGTAGGAGTTTGTTTTTCCTACAAATCAACCACAAAGGACGCTGGTGGAGTGCAAGTACTCGCTTTGAGCGGTGCAGTTTAATTCACTAGTGCAGCGTATTGCACACGTTGAAAGTCGAATAGGTGCACCGTACGAGTCCGTCAACATAAACTAGTTGATAATGCTGGTGTGGTCCGTGTGAGACAGTACGATTTATCGGTGGGTTTTTGATTTTTAGCTTGCTTTAAATGACTTATTGCGACTTTTGGCAAACTGACAAGGCTGTTTTGAATCTACAAGAGTTGGCAACTACCTATGGTGGCAGCTTGAATAAGCCTTATCACAGTTATCGAGACGCATCAGGAACGGGGGTATCATTAGGCTATTAACAAACGCGTGGAAATTGTCCTGAGGCTACACGATTCTTCTTGAAGACTGGTCGTTCATTACGTTCAAATACAAATACGTATTATATTTGCTGTAATCACAATTTTAACCTTTTTACTTACTGCCTACTCTTTTTGATGGCAGGGTATATTGCGAAATATAACTTCAACGAAGCTGAGATATTTGCAAAACTCTGGACCGCAGGTGCCTATGGTGGGGAACGAAAGTGCTATTGTCCTTTCCGGAGAGTAACGCGTTCACCACCACACCATGCGGGTCCTTCGTTTCGCCTGTCTCTCAGCTAGTTCTATCGATCTTTTTGCCATCAGCAATCACCCGTTAACGGGATTGATCTGGGGAGCCCAAATTGTCATTGAACCCAGTTAAGCTGAGGCTATAGTTATAATCACAATTTTAACCTAAGGCAGGCGAAACGAAGAACCCGCATGGTGTGGTGGTGAATGCGTTACTCCCCGGAAAGGACAATAGCGCGTTCGTTCCCCACCAAAGCCACCTGCGGTCCAGAGTTTTGCAAATATCTCAGCTTCGTTTAAGTTATATTTGCTGTAATTTACTTGTTTCGTGTAAAAACTTAAGCCTGTATCACAGTGACGGTTCATTATGCCTACGAGATCTCCTTAGATGATCAAGACCTCGAGAGTTTTATTGGAAAGTTCGAGACATGCGCTTTACATGCCCTACATTATACAGTTGAACGTTTGTTCGACTTCCCCAAGGCAAACTAAGTCGCTTATCCCTCCACAGATGGCGAATTAGTACCACTGGCAAGAGCTCCATCTAATCCATAAAGAGCTTTCATTGCCTGTGACCATGACCTGAGAACGGTCTACTGTAGCTATCGTATGAAAGAGAGTACTGAATTGTAAAGTTAAATTAGAAAACTGAGATTTGAGCGTAGAGCTAAGTGAATTCTTGTCCATAAGACATTTACATTGTGAGGAGGGGATCCTCTCTCCAAAAACCTGATAATTAAAGGAGGACCAAATAGTACACTAGGAGCTGTTCGTCAAACGGCTCATGAGTTTTTGCCGAGTGCGCCTCAGTTCTTCACTTTAGAAGTTCGGCTTGCACTTATAACAGCACCACCAACGAATTGAACACAACGGTCCATGTCGACAAATTTCGACTCAAAAGAGGACAGTTCCAGAGAAATCCCGTCCGGATTTAAGCAAACACATCCCTTCCTGAAGAACAATCATCTCTTTTTTCTCTTCTTCTATTTTGAGTTATGGTTAAGGGCATGAAGAGAGGCGTATCTCTAAGACAGGACAACATCCTAGCCTACTTCTGTTCAGTTGGATACTGCAAAGTACACTCACTTATTCCACAGGAGATAATAATATAATTTCGGAATGAAGGTCTCCTTGATCAAAGAACGGCCTTAGAACGACATCTTCCTTCAAGATGGATGACCTTCATCGATTTTTGCAGCCATTACTTTATTTGTTTGTTAATGTACAGTATAAGCTCTTAATGAAATATCATTCTGCTAGTATTAAAGGCTTTGGATGAGAACGAATGAATTTTTACCTGCGCCTGACGAGTGGATCTGCCTTTAATTGTAATTCTGTCCAACAGTTATCGCAACTTTAACCCAAAAAAAACTTCCATCAAACACTTGCCATATCGGCACGAAAAAAAATACTGGTGCGATGACACTATTGTGTAGATGATTTTCACGGCCACATTCCCGTATATAAACGAAGCCGGTCGATTGAAAGGAGTAAAACATGGCGGCGAAATATTTGTCGAACATTCATATTGCGATGTCGTCATATTTTAGCGAATACTATTGAAACAGAGACTATTCAGAGAGTGCTGAGAGAAGTCGGGAGGAAGCTTAGAGTGCGAAAAACTCGCAGAAATGGTTCAGTTTATTGACAGCCGGTGGTACGACGAAAATTTGGTAGAAATGGTTGGTTCCGAAGTGGCCATATATTTCTGCAAAGAGGGTGAGCCTCGTTAAGAAAGGGGGCTTTCTGTAGAGAAAGCAGATTAGTCTGGAACGAGTCTTTGCTGTTACGAAAGCCAACAATCGATAGCAGAAAAAAAGCTTTGTCTAGAAGTCAAGGAGTGTGTGCACACCTTTTCAATTTATTCGCACAGCTTTTAACGTGTGCCCTCTTCCTTTGCTGTGCAGACGAGACTTTGAATCACACGAATGACACATTGCGATGCAGGAATTTTCAGATACCACCACTTGTATGTAAGACACTTAAACGATATCTTCTGAAGTATATAATGAACACACACATATCACACACATTACCAAGGTAGGATAAAGGAAAAAAGGGTAAAGCTCTCGGCGTTGATCATTCCCTGAGGTATGCGCAATGCATTCGATTTCATTAAGTATCGTTTGGAGGTGATTGAATGCATTTCTGCCCTTTAGAATGAATCTTGGTGGCCTACCGATGTATCGAGCCGGTGCTGCTGTCCTCCAAAACGAGTCTGGTAAAAATTTGCCGACCTCGGAATGATGGAAGGCTTGGTGGGCCATGGGCATGGGGATTGATTCCACGTGTATGTTGCAGGGAGCCTCCGACCACTGCGCCACACGCACACTTATCAAGATGGGATATGAATTGCATGTCTCAAAAAATATTTTTTTGAAGCCGATACCGCCGAAACGTTAGCTTTCACGGAATAAACAATAAAGTAACACCTCGTGTTTGCTCAACGAGAATATCGAGAAATATTTTTTGTCGTTGTGATCCACTGAGAATTTTTCATCAAGGATGAAATACCTATGTCGCTCAAGAATTTATGAGAGACCCTCGGAAAGATATGTTGATTAAATTCAGAAGAATACAGTGCCCTCCTTCGGCCAAAAATGTAAATAGAAGAAAGGCGAGCATTTATGGCTCACATCAGCCAAGTGTATTCACTGCTGAGAAGAGTAATGGATCACGGGATGATACTAGAAGAAATCGACATAGTCAGGGTACACACTGTTTAGATGGACAATGATCGCGAAAGAATGGGACGAATACAAATTCTATTGCGAACTGCTACGCTTGTAAAGGTTTACCATTCGTCTCGAAAGCATAATTGTTAACACCTGTTTCTCTTTGACTATTATTCTTTACAGTTCAATAAAAGGTCTTTATCCGTAATTATTTCCCCGTTCACTGTTTATTTCATTGCAAAAAAAAACAAATATAAATACAAGCGATCATTTTACAACCAATTCGCCAACCGTCGGTCAGGATCAGATATTCTTGGTCCTAAAAAACAACAATGAAGTTTTGATAGCTCATGAGCTGGCTACGTTTTCTAGCACTCTTCGTTTCATCGAATCCTCGAGAAATCTAGGAATTATAAAGTACCAAAAGACATTATTTGGTACGAGGATTTGAAGTACTCACCTGATAATCCACCTTAGGGACTATATCCATATGTGCTAACGTATCCAGCATACGGGAAATATCCATCTCTTCGTCTGAATATACCATAAGGATTATATCCACCTCTGCCAGTGAATCCACCGTAGGGACTGTATCCACCTCTACCACCAAATCCATCGTAGGGGTTATATCCACCTCTGCTACCGAATCCATCATAGGGATTATATCCACCTCTGCGACCGTTTCCACCATACGGATTATATCCACCTCTGCCACCGAATCGATCATAAGGGTTATATCCACCTCTGCCACCGAATCCACCGTAGGGATAATATCCACCTCTGCGACCGCTTCCACCATACGGATTATATCCACCTCTTCCACCGAATCCCCCCATAGGGATTATATCCACCATAGGGGGTTATATCCACCATAGGGGTTGTATCCACCATATCCCTCTGTGCCGTCGTATCCACTGAAGTCTTGTCCACTTCCACGCGTCTGCATCATCTCTTGAGAGTTTGAAGGGCTACCTGCAAGCGTAAATTAAGAGCAATAACCTTGTCTACTAATGTAGATTCTTTTGATGAAAAATGAGAACCTGTTTGAGCACCTTTTCGTCTTTGTCCAGACGTCATTATGATTAGGGACATAGGCACCAGAACCGTAAACAGAGCTTTCATCTTAAAAATGCGATGATTTAATGAAAAAGAACGGCCGAGCTTTCTCCAAAAATAGAGATAACGAATCTAAGTCAGTAGAAGAGCTCTTAATCGAGAAGTTAAAGACACAGGTCACAAATAAATAGCACGACTGCTTACTAGACCCGTGTTGGCTTTTATAGTCGAACTGTTCTTTTTTAGTTATTCAGTCGGGAGCGGCGTTGACAAAAACCTGTTCGATAATCGAGGACATTTCAGTCTTCGCGACCTCTTCGCTGACTAGCGCTGACCTTACCACTTTTGAACGCGAACATTTAAGTTGGATAATTCGATTGAAACACAGCTTTATTTAATAGAGGTAAGAACCGTTGAAATCTACACATTATTCAAAAAAAGCCACAACTGTACTTATATTCCGGGAGCATGGAACTCCGAAGTTCTAGAAGCAACGAATTCTTAAAAGACAATGCTGCTAGCGACATGTTTTCTGGACATTTTCTCGATATGAAGTTGTCGAGTTAAGCAAAAAAGTGACATGCAGTTGACAGGAGGTCTGATGAGCACGGTAGATGAGAGAACGTTTCGTACCTGAGTTCGTTAAGCTTCTGCAAGCTAGCTGTTTGACGTGCGGTAGAATGTTGTAGCGCAGGAGAATTCCTTGCTATACACCGTCCACCGATGTTCTTGTCACTAGTCCGTTATCAGTAATCAGTTATCATATCAAGTAATATTATTTGCCTTTTTCGGAAAGTATAGTAATTTATTAGACATGTAAACCATAGAAAACATAGTATAACCTTTTCAGTCCATATACGATCTTGGAAAGTGCCTAAGGACCTCATGTCGTTTTAAATACTGCGTTGAATGTCGTCGGTTGTCGTAAGATCCCGTTTTCACTTTTATTTTTTGTTGTTCAGAAGGAACTCATTACGAACGTTATTACTACGAACGATCTGCAGTTCATTCAAATCGTATAGCAGCTCTTCAACAGCAAGCAATATTTTAATAGTGAATGTCGAGTTCTTTCTCAATCTCATGATTAGTTTTTCGTCGACAGTTACCGTCAGTCATTCTCTTCAGGTGATGTAATGGATTCTCACAACCTTCTTCGTCATCGAAATCTCACAATTCGTTGATGAACCAGCTGTTTACTTTGCGTTGTCTTTACAGTTGCTTTATGCCCCTAGTTCGAACTCATGATGAAACACGAGGCGGATTTATTACTTTGGGAACGTCATTAGCTGTAGCGTCATTGTACCGTCTGTGGTGTCTCCATTTATAAATAATTGAAGTGGTCGGACAAAAATGGCAACTAAAGGATTTTAGGTTATGAGAAATGTTCCTAAACACTTTGGTGTCGTAGAAAAATATTCTTGTGTCGATCGCTGTTGTACAAGGAGATGAGTGGCTTTCGTTCATCAAGGTCACCCAGCTAGTGTGAGAAAAGGTTCAATAACGTTGCGTTGAAATCACATTAAACGTAAACCTATGTGAGCCATTAGTTTTACTCTTTAAGGGACCTTATCACGAAATGGAAAAAGTGCTCTGCGATTCTCAATAGTTGACTGTTATTTGTACCGAAATCTCCAAACATCCTAAGACTGTTATCTGATGGTTATAAGCCTTGTCATGTCATTTATCATCCATTCATTTAACACATCGGAGGAGACGGTAGCAAGTCTTCAGATTGTATCTGATCCCATATTCGAATCGGACCTTGTTACTTCTGTGAGCGACAGCTGTAGTGCAATGAAAAAAAATGTTGGTACTTGCTGACACGGTAGGTATAATAAGTATTCAAAAAGTAACTAAACCATGTTCTAATCACATAAACAATTCTAGGTGGATCACACAAGAAAAGCAAATCCTTCAGCCAAAAAAAACACCAGTAATATCAGAATCATTTTATATTCGTGGTAAATCCTCCGTAATCCATCAAAATCGTGTTCAACGTCGAGCTCAGAGAACAAAGGATTTTCAGTTTTCTGTGTCTACTGGAGCTTATTTTGCCAATTTGCAAATGAATTTCAAGGTTTCTTCTATCTCTTCGAGTAATTGTGCCATTAAAAGTCAGAGCATTAGTCATGAGAGAGAAGAAACCAGTTTTTTTGGCGCGTAGTGAAAATTTAGGATTCTACAGGTTTTATACCCCCCACTTCAAAAAATAACATGGTTTCGAGTCGTGAATCCTAAATCGTTATAACTGGACTCGAACAAACTTTACTAACCGGAATAAACTCATTACAACCTGCACTTTGAAGATTTCATCGGTTTGAGAAATTCAGAACTTATTCATTTTTGTTAAATTAGCTCGGAATTTAATCTTACTAGAAAAGATAATGCTCCAACTTTCTTTGTAAAAATATGGGGATACTGAATGTTCTTATTTAGTTGACAAAGTTGTTTGGTTCCAGTTAACAAGCGTAGATAAAGCTTTTCACATAGAACAATTCCTGAAGGATGCGCTTGCTTTCTACTTCTCCAGCATCGTTAGAGGTGAATGAATTGATATACGGCTATTACGGTGACTTACTGTAGCCCTATTGATGTACCAAGTCGCGTTTTTATCCTTTCAAAGAAATCTAATGCCAGTCTTCCAACTTCAGAGGGATGGGAGGTTTGGTTGGCTCAGGATATGAGTCGAGACCAACAACCTTGTTTGTACCGCAAGGTATCTCTAACCTTTACGCCCTGTCCTTGTTAAAATGTGTTAACATTCACATCCCAAAACCGCCACTGATTTTGCACCAGCCTATATGTAACCTCTTTAGTTGATGTATATAATGTACATATGTATATTTGTGTATATATTAGCCAAACGACAGCCCACTCCGTTTGTATTGAAGAGCGCTTAGCTGGGAAGGTTCGAGTCAAACAAGACACTTCATTAGCCACGCATAGGACATAGAAACATGACACAGAAGATTTAGAAGTGAAATTCACTATCCTCGCACAGGAATTCAAGACACCAGCGCCTAAAACACTTGAAGCGTTTAGAATAAATTCCAAAAAACCCAAAACCCGCAAGGGAGGGAGTGTCTTGTAGTGTGACCTAGCGCCATATCTCAGGCTGATTCTCTGACCTGATACAGGCACATTCCTCACCCACGCAAGACTCCGTGAGGTTGGCCTCCATCAAATAACTGGAAGCCTTACGATAAACAAAACGGTGGGTGTAAAAGAAGCTATTTATTATGCGGATGGAAATTTATGTTTTGTCTGCTGAAGTAATGGAAATGTTTGGCTGAGTAGATTGCGTGTTAGTTTGACCGTTCCAAGCTCTGAAGAAGGTGAAGAAGCCGAAAGGCCAGCTTTTGTGTACTACTAACCGCTGCAATACCAAAGTCTTGTTTGCTCATCAAGAAGAACATCGATCAATGCGGAGGTCAATAGAAAATCGGTCTTGGGATTTGCTACATGAAGTGCTAGAGCGCTGTTGTATTAGCTCAAAGACTTTACTTACTCATACGAAGGTCACGATTGTCTGGGCAATCTCCACCTATGAGATGGAAGAAATGCATCAGTTCAGTCTTTTATTGTGATTTTGAAGCTCTTCATACACTAGTTCTATAGTCCATGTTTGAGCTAAGGTATCCCAAATGTCAGGTAGGCGATTTCGACGCCACACCTGGTTACGCAGAAAACTCATTTCCACTGTTAGGTGCCGAACTGCGATAAAACGCGGATGCTCATCCACGCCTGGGTCACCCAAATTGATCAAGTTCGATAATCTATGCGGAAACCAAGGTGGGAATAGAACAGGAATCGCCGTGGACGAAACCCGAACGCAGTGCGATGAACCTTCTTCCGATCCACAAGAGTTGGTCACTATCTCCGCACTCATGAAAAACTAGAACCACTCTGCATAATCAGACTAATACACGCCACTTGCTGACGTGTGGTGACGATTTGCAAAAAGTCTAGGTTGGCGAGACATCAGCGAATAGGGTTTTTTCTTGTGGTTCTCAAATTGTTCATTTATATCTTTTTCTGTTTTTGATTGAAGAAGTATAGTGGTGAAGAGGACGCATGTAACGCAATGGTTAGAGATGACCTGCAATACACATACGGTCACCTGTTCAAAACCACCCCCTCATGCTTACATCGCTTCATTCCTACGGAGTTTGCAAAATGGTACCAAACTTGTTTGAGAGGATAGAGAAGCTGACTCGATAGCAAACCCAAACAAGTCATTATGTAGGCGAAATATACTTTCAGTCACCTCTACGACAACACCAACAGAGTCAAATGTAGAGCGAATCGATGAGGGATTGGAAAACGATCTTTCACTTTTATAGGATTGAAAATGAAAATAATGATTGTAAAATCTAAATCAATCTAAATCAGCGTTCTAATGGTCCATTATAAACAGAAGAATGGTGAACAGAGTACTAAATACGGCGCAATTTTGAATGCGCTTGGCTCGATAAGTAATTCTTGGGGACCTAAGTGCAGACCAAGTACTGTGCATTTCTGGAAAGATGACAACACTTAGTGAGTGCTTCCATCGTAGTTAGTCTTTCATCTCATTTGTCATTTTCATTTCATTTTCATTTTTGCTTTCATAGTCGGTTGATCTCTTCTCTTCTTCTCTACTTAGGTCCTTTTATGTAAACAAAACAAAGGTACCTGCATTAAGGAATAAGACAAAAAAAATCATCATGGCGCGGTCTTAGCGTTTTCGCTGTTCTACATGAATCTTCAATATATATATATACAAAGGATATCATGCGCTACATGGTTTGGTGAAAGAAGAATAAAAAATGAACTGTTCAGATGGATAATTGAACATGTAGAGAATCGTACTGTTGAAATATCTTTATTGTCTTCTCAAAAAAAATTTCCAAAATAAAAGTAAATATATCATACGCTGCGAGTTCATGATGAAATCCATTGTTCTGATCGATTTTCTGGTATGGTAAGTATTCGAACAGTTTTTGCGAACCTATAAACAACAAAATCGAAGGGTTACTTATGTCAACAAGAGACACATATGCCTTTACTAGAAAAGTTGTATTTACTAGGCTATAATATTACTGAAAAAAAGCCTAAAGTTGTTTTTAAAATAGGTTCATTAATGATGCTGAGATATCAGGAAAGCTCCTGACCGCTGGTGTCTACGGTGAGGACCGAACACGATACCACCCTTTCCGGGGGTTAACGCGTTAACCACTACACCATGCGAGAGTCCTTAGCCCCCACCTTTTTCTCAGCCGTGTTATTGACTCATACGTCCTATCAGAAATCACCCGTCAGCAGGATTGACGCATTTTTTAGTTGGTGCTGCTTTGTAGAGTCCTTCATTAACACATATAACATACGAGCTAGTGATGCTGAGATATTTGCAAAAATCCGGACCGTAGGTGCCTGCGGTGGGGAACGAACGCGCTTTTACACTTTCCGCGGGCTAACGTGCGTTCACCACCACACCATGCAGGTCGTTCGTTCCGTCTGTCTCTCAGCTAGTTCTATTGGTCGGTGCCATCAGCAATCACTCGTCAACGGGATTGATCTGGAGAGCCTAAGTCGGCATTGACCCTAGTTAAGCTGAGGCTGTAGTTGAAATAACAAAGCTAACTTTCTACGTTACGCGTTAGCCCACGGAAAGGGTAATAGGGCGTTCGTTCCCCACCGCAGGCACCTGCTGTCCGTATCTTTTCAAATATCTCAGCATCATTGTGGTTGCATTTCGCATTACACCCTGCCGTAAAAATTCATAGCTGACAAGCAAGTAGAAAGTTAATAAACAGAAGCTAGTTTTTCGAAAACTGACGATAATTTTCTGATCCTTAGAGTACTTGGTATTGAAAACTTTGTATAGGGCTCTTGTATCACTTATCACCTTCGTAGTATATATATATATATATATATATATATATATATATATATATATATATATATATATATATATATATATATATATATATATATATATATATATATATATATATATAGGATACCCTCCTAGTGTTCTATATGTTTGGAGTTAAATTTCCCAACCAGAAGTCGAAAACGAAACTGAAGTCCTTAAAATTTTCAACGGTAACACGGAAACCGCAAACATCAAAGGCACATTGCAGCAGATCATCTTGTCGTTTCAGACGAGATATTGCTTATTCGGTCTCCTTATTTTGCGAAACATGATTCTTAAAAAAGCATAGGCGGAAAAAATACAGCTAGCGGGTTCCAGATAATCAGGACTTCATCTTAGTAAAATGGTAGGACTTATTTCTTATAGGCTGTAGAGTCTAATGGATTTTATTGTAATTAACGAAGCTCGGTTCAATTCGGGATATGTTGGCTTAAATTTGAAATCAATCATTATATCGACATAAGCTGAATTGTGCTTAATGAATTTCAGATAAAAATGTGTGGGTACGTTCTCTCTGATTCTATTTAAAACTACAATGAGATGAGTAGCCATTAAATCTCACTAGCTACAGAGCTATAGCTTCAACTGCAGCACTAAGTCTTAGTTGTACATCCACTACGAGGCCTTCAATGAACTTTGGTAAGACCCGCAACGAATAACATCTTTAGTCAGTGAGTCACATTATTCACTATTCTATAGTGACTCTTGATAGGTCATACGTCTCGAATCCATCCAAATGGCCTTGGAATATCGACCACATCAAGAACGTTGTCGATAGGTGACAGTGAGGGTTTACAAATAGCGTTCGGCGAAAAGTTGATCGCAAACATTCGCGAATTGTCGAAAACAATTGACGTCATGCAAGGAACCATCGAAAACTAAGTGGATAACCTTGGTTGTCGAGACATTTATTCGTAGAATAAGTTGTCGGCGAATTTTTTTTGTCTTCGCCCGAACAGAAGTTACCGTCTGAAGGGAAATTACCGTTGCCGAAGAAGAGTCATATAAACTTTTCGACTACCGCATTCACAGAAATCCATCAACGATTTTTTATCAGAGTAAGTTCACTTTGTCACTCTCTGGGAATCTAGTAAAGAAGAGGGTGCCTAGAGTCATCAGTTGACACATATAGAATAATTCAAATTTATAAATAGCCATGGTTTCGGTTGTGACAACGGCAGAACTGTTATCTACTATTGTTTATTACCTATGTATTTGTTTGACCGAAAATCATGCTTGTGTTGATTCCACCACTTTTTTTCTTTTAGTTCGATGTCTCGCATCCGTCGTCCAAGATGTTTTTGATTCGTCAGCCATTTGAAAGGTTCGTATTTTTCGTGAATATCTCTAAGATGCTGGTCGAGATAACTCTGAGCGGAATCCTGGGGTAATTTCGTTAAAACATTCTGTTGGCTTGCTTCACTGCTGGCAGTCATCAGCGTCTGTAGAGTGGAGGGAGCTGTTTGTTAAACCTGGACAAATAGGAGAATGGGGATTGGTTTGGTTGGCAGACCCGGTGGGGGTTGATGGTTGGTCGTAGGGACGTAGTGCTGAACGGCATCTCTAAACACTGCTCTTTCAGGGTACCTAGTGTATATCGTTGAGTTTCATGAAATTTGGCAGTGACTCTGTTTCTTGGCTTTCCATTTCATTTTCTCTTCGACTTTGTTTCTGTTCAAGCAAACAACGGGCTGCAATCCACATTTACTTTGATCCTAACATTTCTTGCATTCGATGCCTTTTCTCCCTTCTATAATCTACGAAGGTCTTCTAACTTCAACGAAGCTGAGATATTTGCAAAACTCTGGACCGCAGGTGCCTATGGTGGGGAACGAACGCGCTATTGTCCTTTCCGGAGAGTAACGCGTTCACCACCACACCATGCGGGTCCTTCGTTTCACCTGTCTCTCAGCTAGTTCTATCGATCTTTTGCCATCAGCAATCACCCGTCAACGGGATTGGTTTGGGTAGCCCAAATTGGCATTGAACCCGGTTAAGCTGAGGCTATAGTTATAATCACAATTTTAACCTGAGACAGGCGAAACGAAGGACCCGCATGGTGTGGTGGTGAACGCGTTACTCCCCGGAAAGAACAATAGCGCGTTCGTTCCCTACCATAGGCACCTGCGGTCCAGAGTTTTGCAAATATCTCAGCTTCGTTGAAGTTATATTTCGCAATATACCTGCCATTAAAAAGAGTAGACATAAAAATAAAAAGGTCTTCTAACTTTTATAATAAGTAGTCAGGTGCTAATGGAGGATCTACGTCGTGATGAGCCGACTCTCCCTTGCAGTCCTGACATATCCTTGCCTCAGTGCACCTACACTGACTGGAAAGAGTTAACTGGTGCAAGACAAGTCTGGGACAAATTTCCCAACCATGGAGGAA
The DNA here is from genome assembly GCA_018806985.1 of Angiostrongylus vasorum. NCBI lineage: Eukaryota > Metazoa > Nematoda > Chromadorea > Rhabditida > Metastrongylidae > Angiostrongylus > Angiostrongylus vasorum. The sequence goes on along the minus strand of JADANN010000040.1, from coordinate 99,178 downwards.
TGGGATGTTCGGTGATATCGAGGCGGAGCTGAACCAGCGCAGTACTTCTCATAGACGACATTACTGCCACTGCTCCCTAAAAGGAAAGCTATTGCAAAATTATCGAGGAATTGTCGGAAGTTCCCCATAAGCTGTTGGTTTGCCAACGTTTCCAACTTGTGACGAAAGTCGATCTCCCTGTTAACAAGTTCAGCTAAAGAATGACTATCGAAGTAGTAAATTAAACTCAGTATAGTTAAGTATAGTGCAAAAAGGTGCAAATAGGTAGTGTAACGAAAGATGTGCTATCCATCTTGGCAAGTACACTGCTGCAATATTTATAGTATAAACCTGAGTGGAAATAAATTCTATCCAACACTTTTCCATTTCATTAGATTTCCTCTTTCATTTTGTCCTACTAGTTCGGTTTAACATTATCTTATCCTCAGTTATCTATCAAAAAAAATAATAAGAAGTTTAATTAATAAGTAGTAAGCGGGTAGCTCAGTGGCAATGGCGCCTTACATCATGAGCACGGTGCTTGTTCCATCTCGTTCCGGACCATCAAGCATGCCAGCCTATTGGGTTGGTGAAATTCGTGCCAAACATGTCTGGAACCAGCTGACTTCTCGAAATCACGTGGGAAAGTGCAGCACTGCTATCGCAAGACCGCAGAGAGAATCGAGTCGACCAGCATTCGACGACATTTAAAGCATTGACGAAAAAATTGCTCAAGCAGCAGCCGACCTCGTACCCCAAAAGTGCAGAAATTATCCCGAATGATAGATCCGAGGATATAAATCGGATGTAAGCACAGAGACTTGCCCAGTAGATGTGAAGATGGGTAATGTAAAATCAAGAGAAATGGAGAACCTGTTTATTTAAAGCAAAAAAACAGTCTTCTCGTTGGCTGTTAATGTTAACACTCAAAAAAGAACTAGTGAGTTTACCGTCTTCACGGCAATGTTTTGACGCTAAGTAGAAATTGTGGTGAAAGCAGTCCCGTTATGAAAGATAAATGAGCGAGTTATAGGCGTCATAGCAGGATTCTCTTTCAACTTCAAGAGCAGAAATGCATAGGTAACAATCACGGATACTAGCTGAAATTGAATTTTCATAAAGGCAATGATAAGAAGAGCCCCTGTTTAAAAAAGTTCTTAAACAAGACACACCGTGAAGAAAGTCGTTCGTTCAAGAGGAAAAGCACGCCATACAGTCATTCCCCACATGAACTGAGTGGACAATTTGTGTACAAAACAAGAAATCTGAAAAGAACCGTATACTGTAACGACTTCAACGTTATGTATACATATATATATATATATATATATATATATATATATATAACTATATGTGTGTGTATATATGTAACTATGTATATAAATAAAGGATAAAGCTCTCGGCGTTGATCAATCCATGAGGGATGCACCATGCATTCGTTTTCATTAAGCATCGTTTGGAGGTGATTGAATGCATATCTGGCCTACAATGACTCGCGGTGGCCTACCGATGTATCGAACCAGTGCTGCTGTCCTCCTAGACAAGTCTGGTAAAAATTCGCCCGACCCCGGAAGGATGGAGGGCTTGGTGGGCCATGGGCGCGGTGATCGATTCCACGTGTGTGTTGCGGGGCGCCTCCGACCACTGCGCCACACGCGCGCCACTATGTACATATCAATATCATATGTAACTAGAATCCTATTGCTTAGAATGATCAATTCCTTCAAATGCAAAAAAAAGATGCTATGGTTAGGCGTCGTTTTTGTTCTTTTATCTAAATTCTGACGATTCATGTGCAATTTTAAAGGGATGAAGCGTTAGCAGTATTTCATAAGTCTGAATGACTTTCAAAGAATACTATGAGCTGATGAGAGCTGGATCATCGAGGACTTTACATTGCTTAATTTCTTTATCTGATCGGATTTAAAGACACTCCTAATTAAGGCAATAATAAAGCTAAATTCACTAGAAATCGATCGAGATCCACATTTGCTTCTGGAACAATTCGCAGAACGGCATTCACAATACAGCGTGTCTGGAAAGAGAGAACTTTTCTAAATGCCTCTCAGACCCATCGAGCACATTACATATTGAACTGTAGCTTTACCATTTCGTTCGTACTCATTCCTGTATGACATATGACACAAATATGGATTAATGCCACTAGTACTTGTAATCCGGCCCAACAGATTGTGAAGTGAACACTACGCGTTAATCGATGTCTAATATCCGGTACCGTAATCTGCTCCGGTGTTATAGGTTCCAGAAGGCTAAATGTTAGGAATTGAAAAAAAGTGAGAGAATTCCAGAAAGTTAGGATTACTGCTGTTCTTGATGTAGTGGCAAACATTACGTGAATAATAACTCCTTAGTTATTCATTAATTGATATGACCGCTTACAACATATTGAGCAGATCACTGCACTTCGTTTGTTCTGCTTGTTGTCTCGCACCCTCAATCTATAAAGGGCTTCGGATTGGCATCTGGGTTCAGCTTCTATTTGAAGACCTTTTTTTTCATGATTGTCCTTGAATTCCGACCGTGTTCTTCTCCTTTGTAACTCTCATAATAAGGGGCGTGTAGCACAGTGGTACTGATATCCATTGCGTAAAAGGCCCAAACTACCCTAACGCTTGCTCGGCTCAGACTCCGTTGCAGTGAGCCACTCCTCTCCGGGGTGGAGAGATTGGTATGCGAATTGTCCAGGCCTTAACCACTCTCCGTAATTTACATGGGATCGTTCTAGCATGGCATTTCCAGTATTCTAATTGTGCGGGCCTCAGCACACGTTGCGTGCTTAGCCATTGTGGTTACCTGGAGTCCTGAGGTCAGCCTAGCCAAAGCCCCACTTGATCGTCACGACACCAGGTTCATCGCCCTCGTATATTAGAAAGAGATTTGCCAGCATGCGTTAGTTTGATACCAGGCAGGTGGTGATTCCTGGTATCGGTTTACATTAGTTGGATTTCTGGATGGAAAGTCCGAGTCCTTCTCAGCTTGGAAGGCCCCCGCTGGGAATGAACCCTCCGTGGTACATTGCAGCAAAAAAAACCCCCAGAAACAGCTCCCAGCCACGATCAGGCTGTAAGCCGTTGAGAGGATATCTTACATTTCTCCGTTCCTTCATTTATTTTCTCTCTCCACTTTTTTTTGGTTCAAAGTAACATAGTGCGAACTTCGCCCTCATTAATTATGCGTATTCAGACGATTTTAAAAAATAGAACACGCACAGACCTTTAGAAACAGAAATTCCAAAGTTTGCAAATGAATACCTCGAATGTGGTTGGGTAATAAAATATATAGTCAAGCAGAGAATCAGCATTGACCAAGCCAATGAAAAAAGTATGAACGGATTAAACAAATTTCCTACCGCTTCCTATAAAATGAATTAAATTGTGGTTGAAATCCTAATACAAACTAGTAAATAGCTACGGTACCTGCACATTCGTGATACGAAGAAATTGTTCATAATAGAATTTTAAACTAAAGTGTCGCTTTCGATGCTTCTTAGTCAAAGATTCTATGAGAGTCCTGAAACGAACGTCGAGGAGAGATTAATAAGATGCCTCGTTTTTTCAACATACTTCTTATCCGGTCATTTTTTTTATTCGAAATTCATAACACTTCCCAACGAAAGGAATCGTTATCTTGTAGATTGTCCTCAATTACGCTGTTCAATTCCAAGGAATGCTAATATTAATAATATGGGTACGGTAGCCAGGGATTTGATCTGAACCTCGACATGGGAGAAAGGGGAATAGCTAAAGACAATCGACGGTCGAACGCAAATCTACAATGGCGCATGGATTTTTGGCCTGATCGGTCGTTTCTTACACAGGCTTGTCCATCAGCATTTCCTTTGTCGGCTTTTTTTTTCTTTTTTTCTTTGCTCATTAATATTAAAAAAATCCTCTCAACCGTTTACCGCTTTATCGTGGCTGGGAGGTGTTCCTGGGTGTCGGACTGCGATGTACAGCAGTGGGATTCGTCCCCCCCGGCAGGGTGTCCCAAGCTGAGAAGGAGTCTGGCGTTTCCATCAGGAGGCCTAACTAAGAGTAGACCAATACCAGGATCCACCACCGTCCTGGTATCAAAGTCGCATGATGGTAAATCTCCCTCTGATCCACAAGGGCTGCGACTGCCTGTGGTGGTGACGACCTGGGCAGACTTTAGCCAGGCTGACCTCGGGATTCCAGGGAACCACAATGGCTTAACCAGTAAATCACGGAAAAAATGGAGATTATACTTGGGCCTGCTCAACCAGTGAGCACGGGCAATTCAAATAAGTATCAAGAAAGTATCATCAAATAAATCAGCGCTACGTACTTGCAATAAAATCGAACGATTTGGTTGTAGAGATTGTAGTAGAGAAGAGGTATGATATTCCATAATGTCAATGTCGGGACGATGATAAAAGCTGTGTCATGAATCATACTGGAACCGAATCTACAAAAGATCTCATTTATTCGGATGTCAGCTCTAACAGAACTGTTCGTGATGATGAAAAATGCGACAATAAGAAATTCGGAACACATCTTTGACCTTATGGACCTTGTCGAAAGATAGACTATCCAGAAGAAATTGTTTCTATTCGTATCGAAATTTCCATTCCTTATTTGTTTTCATCATCTGAATATCCCTCACGCGATCTCATTATGATGGCCGTATTGTTCAGAATTACGAGAATTCGCTTCGATGCTCTACTTATAGATGTTTTCTGTTCATCTACTTGTTTTTTGAATCACAAAGCAATGCAATAGTCCGCAAATAAACATCTTATTATTTTCATGATCCCATATAGTTAGCTTCAAATTATAAAATCGTCATCTATCACCTGTCGCCCGTAATTACATCAATCTTCCACTAAGTCGAACTGGCTGAAGAAAAACAATATTTGTTCACATTGTTTTCATTAGTACTTGAGATGCTTAATAAGTTGCGCGAGTATACCTAGTACGGGGAAGGGTCCCGTGCCCGTGCTGTGTGCGGCCAGTTGGTACCCACGTCCTTTCTTAAAACAATGAAGCGTATACCATACAGAGTAACGTAACGGGTAGTGGAATGAATAGCGATTGCATACAATTGGTCTCACAGAGTACAACTGCTTTCTTTCTTTAGGAAATTAATGCAATGTGAAACATATAAAGCGTATAAGCGGTTGTTTTAATACTTCATAAATTGGAATCCATTAGTAGAATTATAGAGGTCATAGAATAGGATAGAGAAGGACTTGCAAAGCTTTATAATAAACCAAGTTGTACTAGTATATAAAAAAATATGGTCTTGATGAATAGAACATAAATAGAGGAGTTATAGTAAGCCAGTAGGAAGCTGGAGTGTGGGTTTTGGAAACCAGCGACTATGCGCCTCTCACTTCTAATCAGTGTGGTAAACGTAAGTAGGACGTATGTTTAGTGAAAAACACAGAATATACATCAGATATTTCATATCTATGCCTTAACAGATGGGATTTTTCCAGATTCTTCACTATAATCGTTCGTGTAACGCGTGTATCACAGTGCTTAGAGTGTCCTGCAATACACATGGGTTCGATCCAGCGCGCGCCAGACTCACCAAGCCCTCCATCGCTTCGAGGTCGACAAATTGGTACCAAACTTGTCTGGGAGAATAACAGCGCTGGCTCGATACATCGGTAGGCCACCAATGTATAGGCTAGATATGCATTCAATCACCTCTAACCATGCTTAATGAGGACGAATATGTGGCGCACCCCTCAGTTATTGATCAACGCCAAAAGCCTTATCCTCGTTTTGTACTTCAACTCTTTGTGCAGTACAAACGTTGCCATTTTTACCTTTATAGCATTTTCGTTACTGTTGGGGTTGCTCAATGTGACGCAATACAATTTATTATTCAAGTTCTTGCATGAAAAAAACGTTGCACGAAGCCCTGGGTAAGGATGAACTGGTGGCTTATGGTCAGGGGCGTGGGACAAAAGGTCTATCGCACCAGCACAACTTTTCACAGATACCAAACTGTTTTTTTTGCCAACGTTTCCGCGTCTTCATCTTCTCCATAAAAAAAATGTATTTTGTTTTATTAGGTAAGAGAAAAATGTGGTAGCTTCAATTAATCCAAGCAGTATGATCAACACAGCCTCTGAACAGAAAGAACTCCATAACTTAGCCTTTTTTTTGAAGGTGAAGTATAGAGATGGGAAAATCATGAAAAAAATCATTTGTAATGTTTGAGATGTTTGGTGAGTTTTTGCAGAATTATTGTTGACTTCAACTCTCCAATAAGTTTGCATGTTTTTTCCACAGTTAAACTAACTTTCCACTATTTGGCACAGTTTCCTTGTTTTTCATGCCTTTTTAGCATTAAAATATCCAGTGTATCTGAAGTGCGGTGGATGAGTATTCACAAAAAATTACTGGAATATAAAAGGGGCAGGTGTGGTACAGTGGTCAGAGGCGTCCTCCAATACCCATATAGGAAACCCTGTGCCCACGACTCACCAAGCCTTCCGTCCCTCCGGGGTCGGCAAATTGGTACCAGTCTTGTCTGGGATGATAGCAGCACTGGGTCGATATATCGGTGGCCACCACGAATCATTGTAAAGGCCTGATGTGCATTAAATTACCACCAAAGATGCTTATTGAAGTGGTTGCATCTCTCAGGGATTGATCAACGTTGGGGGCTTTATCCTTTTTTAATTATTGTAATCTATGTATGAAAATTTAATTAAAACTAGTTGTTTTTTTATTCAACTTACTTCTGTTCACCATAGATGGATTCCACAACTTTAAAAGTAAATGGTACAATAGAAAAAAAATGCGACAGTTACAAAAAAACACGAATGTGTAGCAGCAAATAGGTGGCGTTAATTGAAAGGCATTACGAAAGCAAACATCTACCGTGTCCAGTGTCTGAAAAGAAAATTCCTTCAATCCACACGAAAACTCGTCCAGAGGTAGTAAAACTCGTCCGGTCACCTTTAATCTTCTTCTTAGTAATAAAAAAGCACGAAAATTATTCCACAATGCGGTGTGTAATATGACACAGTTTCGGAAAAGGCGATTGATAGCCCTAGTTGTTAGTACTGTTTGTTTGCAAATTACTATGCTTAGTTGAACTCTGCAAAGTGTTTTGGCAGTTAATCAATTGCTAGCAAAAGCCATCGTGCACTCTAACAGTTTCTTCTTCCTCTGGCAATTCCGATAAATCGCTGTGTGGCCCAGATCCAAATTTATTACTTCATGGAATTCACGAGTAAACTCATTCTGATGGCACCGAGCATTCTGTGAATTTCGTAAATTGCTTTTTTTATGCAACAAATTCGACCTCCCTTACATTTAAAAGAGGTGTAAAACATCTCATATAGAGTTCATGAAGGTGTTTCGCGATAGATTGCAGTCAACTTGTTCTTTCTATGCCCTGAAGAAGGCGAAATCCGCCGAAACGTCAGCATTATGGCCAAAAAGGAATAAAGTAACACCTCGTGTTTGCTCAACAGAATATAGCTAATAATTTCATTTCAAGTAGGGGTTCTCTTAAAATCTAACAGAACCCCCGAAACTGGTTAAGCATGCAGTGGACTCAGTAATGTCAACGATGTAGATAAAGGAAGGTTATTTTTACCAAGTTCCAGCAGAGAAGAAAAAACGCAGAGACCATTTATTTTTAAGGCTGAAAGAAATAAGAAGGCTAAGTGATAGAGAAATAGTAATGGTCACGGTGATAGTAGTGAGTTTCTTATTTGTTTACTGATGCATGACCCAAGTTCTAAAATTGTGCGGACCACAGCACTTTTGCATTCGATTCCTTTCGTCGTGTCCACTGTTTACGAAGGTTTTCAAATTTCTACGGTGGTTCGACTACCACTTGAGGATTTTATCTTTTCATTAATCTCGTTAAATGCTACCGTAAAAGATTCTCCATTGAAGCTTTGCAAGAGCGTTTCCTTATGTTAACCATCGGCAGTCATCGGCCTTCATTGACGAACACGAGGTTTCTTCCCAAGAAATATGCTACCGGTTTTTCGACGCAGTTACGTTAAAGTGATTAAGTTAGGTGACTCAGGCTAATCACTACACTCTCATCACGTTGATAATGGTACTGATTAGAACAGTTGACAAGGCACCACAAAGAGGCTAGTGTTTTATGACATAGTGGATTATATGTAGTATGTTTTGTAAATAAACGAAAGAAGGCAATCTTGCGGATTTCCCGCAAATGGACCCCCTTTTTTTCATTTGGACTGTGATGTACCACGACAAGAAGAAACTAGAGCTTTTGTAAATCTATGGAGGAACATGAAACCGAGCAATAACGTTCGCACTTTTTTTTACTATTGCCATCTTTGTTTCTCGTATTTTTTTCTAATCAGATGAAATTATGGTCTCGCAAAGCTACAAATTATGAAGTGATTTTTGTTTCTAGTCTAGTTTTTTGTTTTCAAGAAGAAAAACAACGCTCTATTAGAGCTTCTCTAGTTTGAAGTTAAATCCTACAGTGAATCTAACAGAAATCGTCCTACACCAATTTTAAGTTATTTGTTCTTAGAAAGTGAAACCTCTGCCCCAGCTGACTTCAAAACTATGTAGGGTTTTCATGGTATGGGATGAGAATCGAACGAGTGTGCAGAACTTGTGAAAAGTCTTTGTTCAGATCAAGCAACTTTTTTATTGATGAATGAATTAAAAACATACCCTTATCAGACGAAGATGTTGCCGAACACGAAAAGCTAGTAGGCTGATGATAAAAATATTAATGAGCGGTTTGATACCAGTTATAATACTCGATACAGTTGAAGCATGCATCAGACCAAAGCGCTCCTGAAAACTGTCAAATCCTACAAATGAAAGCACAGAAGAAAACTGATATTAGAGCTGTGAATGCCATATCTCCAACAAAGAAGGTACCGTTGAACTAATAGCAATGCTCTCGTCATAAAAACATAAAGGGCAAAGCGTACGGCTTTGAAGAATTCATTAGGAATGCGCCATGATTTCGACTCAATTCGTAGCATCGCAAAGGTGACTGGGTGCACATTTTGTTTACACAATAATTAGTGGTAGCCTACCGATGTAGTCAGCGTCTTTATTGTTATAGAAAAGGTGTCGGTGTGTAGAAAAAAAGGTGTAAAAATCAATATGTTGATCCCGCATGGATGAGTGGTCGAATTACCCCGAGGGGCGAGGTTGAACCAATGACTACGTGTGCATTGAAGCGCATCTCAAACCGCTACTCTAGCTCAAGTCCCTGTGCTTAGAAAGATGAAATAAAGCCTGTCCAAATTCAGTGTTTTCGATCGAAGAAACCTCCACTTAGACCACATCATTCAGTGTAATTTATTACAGAAAACAAAGCCTTTCCAAGTTTTCAGGCTTAAACATGGAAGCGCCATGAGCAGCTTTATGGAAGGGGGACGGGATATGAAATTCTAATACTCTGCGTATAGCTTTCAATGGTTTTTTGCAGTTTTGTTTTATGCTGAATCCTAAAATTTTTTGCCTTTTTAGCTGCCGTGTGCCCGTGAAAAATTTAATGTATAGTATAAAAAACTTACTTTGTATGCAGTAATAAGCCACAAATTTCTATTAAGTAAATAGGAGTTGAACAACACTGCTAACAACGAGTAGTTGAGCATCAACACCAGTCGCTGGAATTATCCCTTAGATGGTCTTTCTTTGCCATTCGACAAAAAAGTATAAGCTGGAATTTCGTAAAGGTCCATGTAATCTACCTCTTTGATTCTGTTGTTATTATCATTGTTCGGAAATCAGGGCAACATTTCAGCCCGTATTTTTTAAGTAGGATATCTCAACTTGGGTTAAAGTTTATTATTCGGAATAAAGCCTATGCATGCATTTTTTGCCAACGAGAAGCAAGTTTATTTATTCCACTTGCTCAGCTTCCTGGTGTTCTGGAGGTAATGAAGGCGCTTGACGTAGTTTCGACTTCGGATTAGATTCTGAAGTATTTTTCGCAAAGGAAACTGATGAAATGTTTGTAGGAAGTGGTAGTCGACAGTCAAGAGTCTGAGAATATTGTAGATGAGGTAGAGTAGCATAGTCCAGCTCTTTAACCTTCGTTACGTTCGTTGGCTATGCGAAGTGTGGCCGCCAGTGATTGTGGAGAAGGATTGGTCCTTTCAGATGACGACTTTGTCGTGATTCTTCTAGTTTTCAGTTTTGTTCAAATGCTTCGAGAGTTTAGGTGTTTAAGCCGAGTTTTTTTTGCTAGTTTTCGAACAGTTGTGAATGCATCTGCTTTCACCCAAAAAGTTCCAGTACTTCGGCTTCAACAAGAGAACTACGTCCGGTATATTCCTCATCCTCATCGTCGAAATTCACAACAACGAAAGTTTTCAAGCCAATACCGCACCGTGCGCTCGTTAACCATTCTTTCGTCCCAAACATTACTAACGTTTCGAGCCGTTGCCCCTGCACAGCGACCGAGTCTGAATTCGTAGAAATACATTTCTCGAAACTGCTGGTTAGACATCTCAAATTCTGGTTTAAAAAATTGTAAAAAATTGAATTTGTGTTGCAATTACATTATAGGAGAGTGCATAAATTTTACTTGTGCATGAAAGTGCATAAGATGAGGTTTGCTGTGTTATATATTAGTCCAGCATTCGAAAGAAAAAAAAAGATTGTTTCGGAAGAATATACTGAGGAAACCAAACTGCAAATCCTGCATTTGCTTTTCGGCAGCTCGTAGGATTTAAGATATTTATTAAAAAAATAAAAGCTCAAGGCGTTGATCAATCCCTAAGGGGTGCGCCATATATTCGACTTCATTAAGCATTGTTTGGAGGTGATTGAAAGCATATCCGGTCCTTACAATAACTTGCAGTGGCCTGCCAATGTATCGAGCCAGTACTGAAATTCTCCCAAACAAGTCTGGTACGATATGTCGACCCCGGAGGCGTCGAAGGTTTCGTGGGCCATGTGCTCGGAGATCGATTCCACGTGTGTTGCAAGGCGCCTCCGAGCGCCGCACGCGCCTCTAAGGATATTCAATACAACATGACAACATTTGTTAGCAGGATCTGATGATACATAAAAAACTTTCTATGAGCACGACTATGTAGACCTGGGTCGGAAAAGACATTTGTGTTCTGTAGTAGTCCATCCACCTCTTTCTCCACTTGCATCCGAGTCAGCTCTACGCACTATATGGCGGGTACATCAATGTTTCCTTTCCGATGTATGCTTTTCCTGGATCCTGAAGGCGAGGTCATTTGGATGGCCTGTACACTGCAGCTCTCTTTAATATATTTGACAGTTGTAGTTTTTCAAAGTCTTCCAAGCACTGTGTGGGTGGACGAGTAACATGAATAAAGATGAGACCTCAAGGTAATACGTATCGGCTTCGTTTTAGGATACTGGAAGAATTATGGAGTCAAACAAGACAGTTGGTTGATGGTTTCTCTGGTAAGCCTGCATAAGTCATCATGTGCTCTTGTTTCAATAGATGTCTTTGTTTTCCTTTTATTGAACATTTTCAGACGACATTGCATGCGATCCCTTCTTTATTCTGTTCTCCATAATCACTGAAAGCTCAAGGAAAATCTATGATGTAGTGCCGTGCCCGCAGCATGAAACTCATCTATTTCGATTAAATTTTCATAGCAGCGTAGGTTTCCTAATTAATTGGCTTTCTTTATGGTTTGAAAGCAGTCATCCTTTTTTTCCCACATTGTTGAACTTGTGCTTCTCGAGAAAATGACGACGTCGTTGGAAAAAAATGAGCCTTTTCGAAAGAAATTTTTACAGTACGGTACACCTGTTTCGTACGAATTAAGCAGCATCGTTAACTATTGCAATTTAGCAGTGAAGAGCTCCAGTGAGACAATTTCACGTTGTCGGACAGCTTTTTTCTGTGGGAAACGAAGTAATAGAGGAGTTCAACTTCAGCCGTGCAGTGAAGATAAGAGTCAGGTACAGTTCTCAACTATAACAGATCCACTCACTGGTCAACATGCACTGAAGGAATGGCACTCATTTTGGATCCACATAGTTTTTTCCGTGGACGATACTTATTAAACAAGGACCAGTCGGTATTCAGTAGAAACTTCTTCCTTGAACTTCTTCAGTTGAGTAGTGGTTTTGACACAAGCATGAATAGAACAGAAGCTCGGTACTGTCATACTTGCTCAACTCGATGAGCTCCATACAATATTCTTCAAATGCTAAACATTTTGGCATACTAATCTTTTTCAAGGTCAAATAAGAACGCTGTTGTTCTTAAGGTCCCACACAGCCGGAGAAGATTCGCCTTTTTGTCACTACATTGTTACGATGTCCTCATCGACCAAGCCCCCATGCTTAAAATTGCAGTTAGTGCAGAGAGGGTGGAAACACAATAAGCTTAGAATTAAAGAAGTAATTTTGCCAAGAGCAAAGCACGAGAGTGGAAATTATGCTACAACTTCACTACTCTTTCTGAAGATCACTTTCAGTGAAGTAAGCAAATATATCTGTTATTTCGACAAACATGTTAGGTCTTCATGAAAGTCTTTAAATAACCAGTTCTGGATTTATTGTAAGCCAAAATTCAGCTGTTTTAAAAACATCTCGTTATAACTTCAATAATGCTGAGATATTTGCAAAACTTCGGACCGCAGGTGTCTGCCGGTGAGGAAAGAACGCGCTGTTGTCCTTTCCGGAGAGTAACGCGTTCACTACCACACCATGCGGGTCCTTCGTTTCTGCTGCCTCTCAGCTAGTTCTATCAATCAGTTCCATCAGCAATCACCTGTCAGCGGAATTCATCTGGGGAGCCCAAATCGGCAATGAACTCAGTTAAGCTGAGGCTTCACTTATAATCCCAATCTTAACCGTTTTATTTACTGCCTACTCTTTTTAGTGGCAGGTGAACGCGTTACTCCCCCGGAAAGGACGATAGCGCGTTCATTCCCCACCGCAGACACCTGCGGTCCGGAGTTTTGCAAATATCTCAACATCATTGAAGTTATATTTTGGAATATACCCTGCCATTAAAAAGAGTAGGCAGTAAATAAAACGGTCAAGACATCTCGTTATTTTATGAACCAAAACTCACTGTTATTTTTCTGCATCGAGACTTTCGATTTGCATTCGGATTCGGAAAAAAGAGCCAGCACTTGGAGCGTCATCAGAACGGGGTGTAGCGATCGCGACACATTAGCATCCCTGGCGCAAAAACACCTTTGATTTTAAGTATATATTGGCACCACTGAAACCCGTAATAATTCGTCATTTATCTTAATGGATTTTTCGCTTTTACTGCTTTTCAGTCAACTATAAAACTATAAAGTGCAAAGCGTTCGGTGTTGAATGATCCCACTAGGATCAGCCCCTGCATCTGGCTCTATTCGAAACGTCGTAGAGGTAATTGAGTGCGTATTTCACCTAAACAATGACTTGTAGAGTTTACGGACTTTTCGGTTCAGTGCTTCTATCTTTCCAGATAAGTCTGGACTCGTTCCCCGACCTCGACGAAAAGATGGAGGCTTGGTTTGCCTATGGCCGTAGAGTTAAACTGCCAACCCTCTATGGGCACTTCTATCCTCGCCGCAAAACATGCTGCAACAAACTCGACAATGCTTATATGCATCGTAACGTCGCTAAATAATGATGACAGCTGAGAAGAAAATGGATGTGACCCATGGTTACTCTTTTGACCTTAGTTCATTAAATGAACTTCTTACCTCAAAGTAAGAGATAATTTGCAGCTACATGTCATCAAAACGAGTGGGACGAAGCCAAGCGAAGTACTGGTTATTCGAAGGATTACCCGGACACATCGGTCGTTTGAAACCACGCCATTAAGAGTATTGACTGACATTTCATGGAAAACCATTTAAATCTGGTTTTCTAACAATTCTAAGAACAGAAGCTATTTTCTCCAGAAGATTTTGAGAAGTTTTTTCACTTTTCTTCTTTCAAAGTGTCATAGTTTGTAATAATAAAAGTAAATTAACACCTCAACGACGATGTACTTAGGTTCGATCTGATACTGTACCTATTCATGCCTCTGCCGTTCATCTTCACTTGACAGCTGTTGAGTCGTCCGAACGAATCATAGGAAAGTCGATCCTGTTCCGACGATAAATCTAAATTACGGTGGGGGTACCATCAAATGACTGGACGCGTACATCGCCGACTGAACGAATAATTTTCTACACAGCTACCAGATATCGTTCAACTAGCAACGGTTTCAACACACTGCAAGCACTGGAAAGGAATACACATTGAAATCTATACATGTAACATTCCCCGCCCACCCAAGCATGCATGAGTCATCGGCGTCTATTGATCGTAAAAGGTCGATAAAGTGTTTTCTAACAATCAGATGTTTTCAACAAAAGAGCAGTATTGATTGGCGTGCTTTCACTGACTTATCAACAAATGAATGCACATGCTTTTGGAACGATAGGAGTTATGAGGGAAAAGGACAATGAAAATGTTGATTAAGTGAAGGAGACGTTTTGAAGAAGTGAGATTTGGAATGGGTGAATAGATTCAAAAGTCATGTGTACTGCAGGGGCACGTTTAAACACTCCTGTCCTACACGGACTTTCAGAAATCATTAAATGGTGTAAATATGGATTCATTCTCCTCTGCAGTATTACGCATGGAGTCCAATGCATGGTGCACCTCTATGATACTGATCATCACCGAATACTATATCGGTTTCATCCTTTAAATACGAAAGCTATGAGCTGATCCGAAACGGTGGAGAGACGGGCTCTATAGCAAGTATCAGAATAAGTATGAAATCTCATTTAGTGGCGCCCAGCCTCCCATGGGCGGCTACCTGACGACTGTTTGCGGTACCTGTCTACTATCCCCTCTTAAGATCGCTCACTAAGTGGGATCCATATGAATAAAGAATATGAAGAGGAAAGTTTGAGATAAAGAGCAAGCGATTCCCTGTTCTGCATTTAAGGATCATTTTAAAAAAGCTTTGGTGAAGAAAATAATGTGATGAAAACTTTAGGCAATCTTTACTAAAAAGGCAATAAAAAATCCGAATTGTTCATAGATCGTGTATAACTTTAAAATAGACAAGGACAAACAATTCAAATTTGAAAACCTTGATTTCTTTTAGATAATTTCTTCGAACTAAGCATCTTAAAGGAATGGAAAAGTGAAGCCAGAAGTGGATGCACAGAGAAAATCATCCATGGGAAGAGGCAGGAAGAAGTAAAGAAGGCGAACCAGAAGCAGAATCGTACATAAAAAGTACTTCTAGTGCTGATTAAACCATGCATTCAGCGGACTTCCTTTCCTTTTCATAGCTGTTCAGAAAGTGTAAGGGAAGATAAAACTACTCATCCAGTCTTATTTTTGTCAAATGTGCAAAAGATTATGATAACTTTTTCATACATATTTCTTCACGTTGCCGTTCAAGGCATGTCCAATTCAAAACAGAAGTTGAAAACTAAGGAGAAGTGACTAGCGTTCGCAGGGAACAAACTAACCACACCTCTTTTTAAGACTTGGCCGGAAAGAAGAAATCTTTTCTGATCTTTATGAAGAGGTCCCAGACTCAATATCGATTCTGGGGAGGATTGTTCCCCCTTGAATTTTTCGAAATTCCTAATACAGTCGATTTTCCCTTCTTTTCAAAAGTGCTGTTTTCCTAGGAACTTCGTGGAGCCTTAGAAGTCGTCCTTCGACCTTATTTTCGACGTTTTTCAGCGAACCCAGAAATATAGTTACAAGTTTAATAAACTAAAAAATTGCAATTGCAATGTAATTGCGTTATACGGCCTCAGAAGAACTCCGATTATTTTCCAAGCAACTTCAGCAAGAAGTCGGAACACGTCATTAGATTATCTACGGTGTCGTGCTGTTGCCCAGGAGATGACATTCCATTTATAAAAAATGAAAAACTACGAATACTATTAACCTATCGTTCCACTCGGAAGAAAATCGATATTTTTTTCTGCTTCTAATCGAAGAAAATTACCGATGCAAAAACAACGTCTTTCAATAAAAAATACTCAGTAGCTGATCGCCTTCCGTTGCAGTTTTCATTCAGTTCCGCTGAATCGAAGAAAAAGGACTGGACTAGGAAAATAATTCAAATCGAACACTATATACCATTACGAGAACGGCAGGAACTAGAGTGACATTAAAGGAATAAAAGGTGGAGCGTTCGGCGTTGATCAAGCACTCAGTTGTGCGCCATGAATTGGACTCCATTCGTATTATCATGGAGGTCATCGAATTCATATTTGGTTTTGCATAATGAGTTGTTGTTGCCTATTCATGTATAGACTCAGTGTTTTTTATCCTCCCAGAGACGTCTGGTAACAGTCTGGAGAGCACAGAGGGATGGAAGACCTGGTAGGCTGAGATGAGACATTGAAAGACATTGAAACAACGATCACGCATCTATTGCAAGACACTTTCAACTACTAAGCTATATGCGCCATTAATATTACAACACTTAACTCCTCGCTTACTCGACCGTTTTTCTTGATGAGCAAACACGAGGTTGGTATTGTAGCACCTATTAGTACACAATAGCTAACGCTTCGTCTGTTTCTCCTCATTCAGAACCTGGAAAGGTCAAACTGATATGCAGTCTAGTCAGCAAAAACACTTTCATAACCTTTGCAGATAAGACTTAACAGATAAATTTGCATTCGCATAATAAACAGCTGCTTTTAAACACCTGCCATTCTATTCGTTCTAAGTCTTTCAGTTAATTAGTGTAGAGCACCTGCACAGAGTGTTTGTTACATGGGCGAGGAATGCCCCTAGATCAGGTCAGAAAATCGACCAGGGGTATGTTGCTAGGTCACGCTTTATCGTGAGACACTCCTTGCTGTTCATTTTTGGACTTTTTGGTATTAATCCAAAGTTCTCCAAAAGTTTTACTCACTGATGTTTCGGATTCCTGTGCCAGGATAGTGACTTTTAGTTCAAAATCGTCTCCGTTATGTTTCTGTGTCCAACGTGCGTTTAGTGGAGTGTTTGGTTTCAATATAAATTTACCGACTAGTTGTTCCTCTATGCGCACGCAGAGTGGTCTACCTATTTCGCCAACATATTCGTCCCCACATGCTATGCAAGAGATTGGGCACACCGTCTATGTCTTTACGACATATTGTGCAATTTCTCGTTGTACACAAACGGTCATATATGCGGTTACGAGCTTGTTGCTTACTCGGTATTTACTTATTGTCCTGTTTTAAGAGATTTCCGAGACGAGTTCCTCTTCTTTTGTCAAGATTGCCAATCTGAATTTGAATCAGATTTCGACTGAATGAACAACGGCGCGAATATACGACGTAATTTTTGTTTTTCGACGTCTGTAGTTTGGAAAAAAGCTGATAATGCAAAGTAAAAATGTTTTTTCGAAACCCGGTCATGAAGAACTCGGGACGTGATTCTCAAGCAGGTTTGATGTCTGAATGACTTTTATCCTATTGTCGGACTCGAGTTATAAGTATTTAAGTGGTTAAAAGTGCTTAAAAATTGCATTGAATGGCTTGTCCACATGTGTGCTAAGAATTGAACAGCTTTTGCACTGTTTCCTCTAGATTGACATTTTGCTAATTGGACGAGATTTTTTTTCTTTGCAACCTTGGAATCCGCGCCTTTAGTGGTTTCTCGTGTCTAAATTGCTTGCAATTTAATGGCAGTGATTCCTTGCATTGGTTTAACTCACTTGGGCTTCTGAACGAAAACATCAGTATGTTTAGCTTGGAGGACGCTGTTAAGGGTTAGACATCTAACTGCGCCTTGTATTTTAAACCCAGGAACAACTTGGTCCAACGGGCGGAAATAGTCAAGTTTCTCTCAGCATAACGAGGAGCTAGGTGATAAATGAAGGGACGGGAGGAAATTAGTTGCGCTTTTTTTTACATGATTCCCTCCTTCAAAGAACAATTGTGATTCAGTTCGTTTTGCTAGAGCGTGCTGAGATTGGGGGGACAAATTTGGCACTGGACTGGAACTGATAGAGACCATTCTTCTAAGCGCCAATACAATCGTTCTACGGAGGTATGAGCAGGCGAAGGTCTTTGTAATTCAGAAAAAAAGCATTTCTTTAAAAAACAGCTGTCTATATTAACGTACACGAGACTACGCTTAATTTTTTCACTACACTTTGTGTGCATTGAAAAATTAGTAAGGAAAAAAAGGCTTTTCGCAAACTATTAAGTCTAGAGACCAATACCAGGATCCACCAGCGTCCCGGTATCAAACTAGTCGCATGATGGCAAACCTCCCTCTGATCCTCAAGGGCGGTGACTGGCTGTAGTGGTGACAATCTGGAGCAAGCTTTAGCCAGCCTGCCCTAGGGACTCCAGGAAAACGCAAACACAGCCAGCAAAACTCCGAAAAAGGGAGAATATGCTGGGACACGCACAACCAGTGAGGACGGCCCATCCAAGCATCCACGTATCCAGATATTAAGTGTAGAGAGTCGCTTCACAATAATCGCGTCTGGTAGAACATCTTCATTGGATAAGCTATCTATTCAATGAAAAAAATAAAACTGTTTGAGGCAAATTGAACTATCGAAAAAAGTGCATTGGTATAAATGCAGGTTACTTGCTAATTACTTCACTTACTTGGGTGCTAGCACATTTTACGTGCTAGAGACGTAAATGAAGCTACTGTGCGCCATAAAATTTAAACAATTCGAAAATATACAGGACTTCAAAGCACATAGGATTTTTTTATAACGACGAATGTTTTGCGCTGAAACCGTGTTACTACCCGTAGATGGTCTTGCAGTGTTCCTCCTCCTCGGATCGCCTCCACTCAGTGGACTGGTGCACAACTTCGTCATCCATGTGGATCCGTGGCGCTGACTTTGTGGGTCCACCACTGTCGTGGTATCACAGTCGCATGGTGGCCAATATCCTTCTGATCCACAAGGGCTGCGAACTGCCTGTGGTGGTGAAGACCTGGGGCAGACTTTGGCCAGGGTGACCTCGGGATTCCAGGGAACCACAATCGCTTAACTAGAAAATCTCCGAAAAATGAAGATTACGCTGCGGCCCGCACAACCAGTGAGGACGGGCCATTCAAGTGTCAAGTGTCAAGACGGTCTTGCAACGACTTTCTGTTGAGGAAAAATGAAAATTGATAAACGGACGAATAAGTAAGTTAAACACTTTTCTGATTCTCTAATAATTCATTTTCTCTAGCGCTCAGAATAATTCACTTTCACAGAATGGTTTAAATGGCAAAAATTGTATTAGGAAAGTTTTAAATAGGGCCGCAACGGTAGAAGAACAAATCCACTTAATGGGTTCTAATTTCTATACGTTTCCACCGTATATAATCTATGATATAGGGAAACGGGCAGCGCAGTGGTAGTGATCCCACTCATTACGTGTACTAAACATTACGTTCCAGGCTTGGTTCGACACCGCCGGGTCCACTAAGCTCCTCATTTCTCCTCGGTCGGGAAGTCGGTACCAAACTTGTCTGGAACACTCTCGCTCCCTTTAATTCACGTGAGAACGTTCCAGCATGATTATCTCAAGACTTAAGGGAGGTTACACTCGCCCTGTATTCTACCACATTAATTAAGAAGACGAAAACTCTTAAGGAGTAGCCCATAAGGAGCACAAACTGTTCGAAGAACTTTGTCAACAATAGATAAGAGGAAACAAATAGAATGCAAGAAGTGCTGTGACTCCAGTATGACAGTATATATAAAGACAGTCCGTGTAAGACAAAATTTGAAGGAATAAAAGAAAAATAGTTTTAATATTTTAATAATTTTTAAATAAATAAATGCAAATGTTTGCTCAGTGTTGTTTATGTATAAACATGCATATAAATAAATGTACATGCATATTTTTTACAAATAGACACACATAAATGTACATGGACATGTAAACTTTATACGTACATACATGCATATGTGCATGTGTATATATGCAAAGGATGAAGGTGTGATATGTATATGTGTAAATGTAAATGCATATGTATATATGTGCAAATTTCTTAAATAAAGAATATATCAGGCGGCTTGACGTTTTCGAACAATTTTCATGTGACGAAGGGAATTCGCCTTTCTGTCAAAGTCATCATCAAGAACAAGAGAGGACAGGGAAAATGAAACATGTAAAAAACATGTAGTCTGACACTAGCCGTTGAAATGAGCATTCATTAAAAACATGAGGGAGTATTATTAAGTGAAACGGTAAGCGCAGTAATTACAGACGAGGTGCAACAAAGAACTAAGCCACGAGTTCGATCTCTACCAGGACCAACCAAGTCTCCTATTCACTCCGGTCAGGAAATTTGCAGCAAACTTGTTTGGAAATAGCTTCATTTAGTCTGCGAAAATTTCGTAAGAACCCATAATATTCAAGATAACGATGAAGTCTGTAGAAATATATCTCCTATCAACTAAACCTGTAATCTGCCAACAGTCATCGAATTTCGTTTTTACAAAAACATAAGGTGGTTTTCTTAAAGAGAATGGGAAACGCAGTAGTCAGAAATGAAGTGCGATGATGAGCGCATCTCCACAGGTTCAATTTTCACCAGATCTAGGCAAGTCTCCTTTCCCTCTGGGGTCTGAGAAACGGTACCATACTTGTCTAAGAATGGCTCCCATTGATTGCAGACGACTGCGTGTGGTGAATACGTGATATCACTTTAATAGAGCTATTCCAGACTTCTGAGGAGAACGAACTCGACCTGATTCAATTGCATTCATGGGAAAAAAAAGCCAGCAACAGTGAACCCACGAGCTATTCTGGAAACGTTCGTGGATGATAGATTCAAACCAAGGAACGGAGTTTAAGTGCTGGAATCTGAGTAGTATGTGAAACCTGGTCATACAAACAAATAGAATATTTTTTTCATAAAATTATTGAGACATTCTAATTGAGTAACTGCAAACTGAGGAGAGTGTGGCGCAGTGGTTGGAGGCGCCACTGCAGCGCACACGTGGGATCGATCTCCGCGCCCGTGGCCCACCAAGCCTTCCATCCATCCGGGGTTGGCAAATTGGCGCCAGACTTGTCTGGGATGATAGCAGCACTGGCTCGATACATCGGTAGGCCACTACGAGTCATTATAAAAGCCAGATATGCATTTAATCACCTCCAACGATAATTAGTGAAGTAGAATGCATGGCGCATCCCTGAGGGATTGATCGACGCCGAGAGGTTTATCCTTTTTTTAAATTACAAACTAGACTGTTTTTTGAAACAACTGCTTACTTTCCTGCTTTGTTGTTAGTTTTAGAATGGAGGTAAAATTCATTTTTGCTCTTCTCTAATGCAGTAAATTCTGGTTAAAAAAAAGACAAAAGCCACTGGATGGAAATTGGAACTGTCAGAAACTGCAGCAGAACGTGTCAAAGAAAAATGAATACTCAAGTGACAGCCAATCAAATATTTTCCAGCGGCTTTGAACATCACATTTATATATAAAATTCGTCTGACACAGACTTTTCCAAGGGAGAAATTCAGTTATTTCCCTTCCTCCAAATTTCCGCTTTTCACATAAAACAGTAAAGACTCACCAAAAAAACATCTAGAAGCCTTTGAAACTAACCAAATGCACTCCATCTTCAGAGGGATGTCTTGAATTACAAATAAGAGAAGTTTTTTCATCAGAATTTTCTTACTGTAACAGATACTTGAAGGAAGAAATATTTGAAAAGAATTTCAAAAAAGTTCGATGAGGAAATGTTTCTAAAGGGTGTCTGAAAGTCCGAAAAGTCTTAATGGTGGTTCTTCAATGGTTTTTTCCCTCACCGTGATGAGTGAATATAAACTGACTGTCTAAATGAGGTATACAGCTGACGGTACATTCATCAAGCTAGGTTCCTTTAACAGAGAAAGTGTTTGATGATTTCTGTACGGAATCCTCATCTGCTCAGTAACATCATACTTTTCTTCAAACAAAGAATCAAGTCAAAAAAAGAAGTGGTGCCCTCTCACAATAATTCGCGACCTCATCGCGAACGAAAGGTGTGTCCAACGCAGAGTTCATCCTTTGTTAAGGTCATCCAATTTATGAACGAATTCCTTTCCCTAATTTCCATTCCTAACCCTGTATATAGGCTAATCACTGCTATATTGATCAATACATAAGCACAGGATGGCGAGTAGTAACCTCTGGCGAAAAGCCTATCCAGTTTCTCGAGACTCCACTGAATGTAAAATCATTTCCGAACAGCAAATGTGGACTAGTCAAATGGGAACTTCGCTGAGGACCAAAAGGTCCTTCGTAACTCGAGAAGACAGCCTTTCCAGCACTTAACTAGTCATAATTCTGTGTATTTACAGTTCCTCTTATTTTCAGCATAGCTACACGAAAAAAAAATGAAAACGACTTCGAATACGTCCGTTTGCCACCTCGATGTCTGTAGATTGTCAGAAATAGCCGAGCTTATTATTGTTGAATAGGTCCCACCAAGAAACAGTATTACGATAGAATTAGGGTTTTCAAACCGTTCTATCAAGAAAACCTATCAAGTGCTGGGCTTTTGTACAAAATGTTAACAGGTTGATAAGAACTTATCAGTTCGTAGTACATGAATACAATATGTTTTTGTTTGATGCTTTCTGCTTCAAAGGTACCAATGTCCAAACATCGGTCGTGTAGAACTCTTTGTGGAGCTTTTTTTTCGTAGAATCGTTTTTTGAAGAAAGCTTGGGCGTATAAGATTTGGGGAACTTAGGGAACGGTTCATAGATGAATGGGTGAAGTTCATCAAGAGTTCCTCTCAAAACTGTGACTGACGATGATTTATTTGACAGGTTTTGTAGAAGTTAAAGGTGAGATATTGCAGCAGATCTCTCTTTTTCTACAGAAAAAAAGTTAAAGATCAAAATTATTTTAGATGAAGAGAAAATCTCAGCAGAATTGTTGAGTGTTAGGTCGCAGTTTGTTTTTTGTTTGTAAACATTGTACAGCCCAGACAGGCAAGGCTACGAGAATACGGGGTGTAACCTGTTTGAGTCGAAGTGTAGAGAAGAAAACAGCAGAAAAAAAGTGGACTAAAACTGTATAACAGGAATAACCTTAACCGTAAGTGTTAAGCGCTGATAAGCAACACTCTTTGAAGAAATTTCCTGAGGGGATAAATTTGAGAGAAACGGCTGGATAGAGAAATATCTGACATTTCTTTACAAATGTTACGCATAGAGATGTTATGAAGTTGATACTGAGTTATAATGGTGTTAAGAATAAATAATGGATGACGACTATAAAATACTCTTAGCTAATCTCCGATAAATGGTGATTATGCTGGGGCCCGCACAACCAGTGAGGACGGGTCGTTCAAGTGTCAAGTGTCAAGTGACTATAAAATAATAGTATAAAATACTACTCAAAAGCAAAATGTGACATGCTAGAGCATTCTATGCCATGGTAGGGAATACCGTAACCGGCAAGGTGAGTTGAATCATTCACCTATACAAAAGTGTATCACTTTCAGATATTTTGACATTATGAATGTCACTATTTCTTTTTGCTTGTCTGTTTTTGGGCTTCAATTTTAGTAGTAAAAACAACGGATGGAGAGTACTGTAGTCATCTGCTATAATGCGATAACTTGAAGAAATCAGTCGCTAGCAGAAGAACTTATAAATGTCATCGCAGTTATCAATTAAGTAGAAATTGGCTGTCTCTTCTATGTAGATTTTGAATACTCCTCATTCCACCATGATCCTTCTGCTATCCGCCAACTTATGGTAGGAATCACTGCCGTTGTGGAAGTCGTAGGGCAGCAGAACTTCCAGCGAACCACAGTGATCGACCACTGCCTGTGGTGAGAACCTGAGAGTGCTGCAGACGGCTATTTTGAAATCCCAGAACAATTCATGCTTGAAAAGCATTCATCTTGTCAATAAGAGGAGAAGATAACAGACATTCAAGTTACAGCCGAATCGACAACCATACCCGACTACCCACGTGAAAAACAGTTGAAAGGCAAAGGAACGAATGGAAGAATTGGTACACACTACACGTTATTCGATGGGTAATTACCCAAGTATACAACTGCTGCAATGGTAACTGTAAATACGCTTAATATGAGAAATTGTGTGTGCTGGAGGGTCAACATTTCAACGTTTTAACTATGGATGACGAAGCAACGACCAACTGACAACGTCGTGAAAAGGAGGAAGGTGAGAGATGAGTGTTATACCAACAAATGTCATACTTCACGCTACCAGCGATTAATAGCTGTCAAATGGTTCAAAAAATGCCGAATATAACTAGTCATTACAAATTGACAAGAGCTTGAGAACCATAGCGATGAGGGATGGAATGCATACATGATCCAGCTCTAACAAACAAAGCTTGGAATCCTCCCTGGATGTTCAAATGAGTTCGGGACTCATCTCAGAGATTATCCCTTCGATCCGATAAACAGTCGGCGGTATAGGTGAAGACTTAATGCTGTAGCACAGGTGTCTTAGGATTCTGAAAGAAAAATCAACTCGACTAGTACCCAACATAGTTGATAAACAATACAAAGCTTTCAAGTGCCAGCCGAATCGACATATTCGGAAGACCTTGGTGGAAAAGGAATGATAGGACGCTCACAACATGGAGATTCGGGTTGTCTGAAGAAATACATAGCAATAAAACTTTATTTCCGTCGACTATGAAATATGAAAGAGACAATAAATGATGTGATAGACAATGGTTAAACAGAGTAGAACAATAGTATGTTTCATCATTGGATAACAGACATTTACTCCGCTTGCCCTCGCGGAACACCATGGACACGCTGACATTGAGCTAGGACCGATTCAGGAGGGGCGTGACCAATAATAGCTACGTCTAGCAAGCAAAGAGAACTCGTGTAATCAATTCCTTTGTAATCACAGCGTGTCTTTTCTCGGAATAACAAATAGCAACGACTGTGTTGACTGGATAGGAGATAATGCATTAAGCTTGATCAATCCTTCAAGGATGTGCCATGTATTCGACTTCACCTGTAGTTCAGTAAAGTTAAATCTGTTGCCTACCGATTTTTCAAGTCAAAATTTTTATGCTTCCAGCTAAGTTTTGCTACCAATTTGCCGATAGATGGCTTTTTCTGCCTTGCGTGGAAGGTGGAACCATCGGCCAAATGTGGACTGAAAGGCCTGTTTAATCATTTGTGCTATGCGTTCCACAAAGCAAAAATTGCACTTATTGGAGCAAATCGTGATATGTTGCACGAGCTTTTCGTGAGCGGCTCTTGTACCTTCTTGCTCGATCCCATCGCGTCCCACTCATAGGGGTGTTCTCAAGGGGAGGACTCTGTTTGCCGTCATTCATCACCGAGAGAGTGTTTTCTTCCGAAAGTGCGTTCAGTCCTGAAAGTGGACCATTTGTGCTGCGCAGCAATGTCGTAAGAGTGCCACTGAAACATTTTCAAGAGTATCACATTCATCTTGAAGGGCGATCATTTCTGATACTGTGGTATCGTCCGATTTTCATTAGAAAGCTGCAAGGCCTATAAAGAACGGCTAACCATGATGACAAAATCCAAGCACTTTAAGTCTTACTGACAAGTGTAAAAAGAGGCCCACAACGTTGGCGATTTCTGTCTTAGCCATAGAAGACCATAAAAAAACGACTGATTTTTCATGGAAGGATTTCGTGAGACAGCAGTAGACGAAGAGGATGAAACCAGAAAGTAAAAAAAAATTATTGTTGCAAATGTTAAACGAACACGAGATAAAACCAGTTACAGTTGGTTATCGGTTCTTAAACAAAGAAGTCAGAAACTCAGGTGTTAAGCATGCGGGGACCGTTTTTCACTCATATGGCAACAAAGCAAAGACGAAGAGAACTGAACTGCAAAATGAAGGGGAGGAACCAACTGTTTTAAGGAATGGTCTATGAAACTTTGCCATTTTTATATATTTGGTCTGCCATGGTATTTCTGTGCTCTAGTCAAACTAGCCGATCATCCAACCGCAGGGTTCTTCAAGCCAAAAACACTGCAAAAAAAGTACATCAAACCAAAAAACTAATGATTTACGTGTCCCCCTGGCATGCGAGGTTCTCTGGTACGCGTTGCTGGTTTTTAGGACTATAAAGGACTAAATAATACCTCGCGTCAAAGGGTCCGTGCACAGCGGCGGCCAGGTGTGCCTTGCAACATGTACGAGCTCTTTTATTACGTACCGGGCTTCGTGAAAACTAAGCGTTCAACCATTTCGAGATCGGCAAATTGGTAACAGACATGTCTGCGAGGAAAAGACCCTAACCTGGTAGATAGTAAATTATTGTACAGGCTCAATGCTCAATCAACTTTAAGATGGTACACATGGAGTCGCAGGCGTGGCATATCTCTAAGCGGTTAATCAACGGAGAGCTCACTAATTCATATCGTTGGCATTGATCGAATTTCCACCAAGGTTTCAATCTAGTTAATTCATGGCATGCACTACTTTCTTTTAAATGCTCTCCGGGCCAAGTCTTCTAACCACGATAAGGAAAAAACACCTATTGAATACATTTGGTGTTAATTAGATGCTGTTAATATTTCCGACCAAAGTTGAAGCATATGGATTTTCCCTGTGCGAGAACGACTCACTGATCGACCACAATGATTGATGAAGGAGCGATTCGACTGTTGTTATTAACACAATTTCAATTTTTATTAAACGAGGATGCCTCTGCAGATTTCAGTAGGACGTAGAGATACAAACAAAATCCCACTCGACTTCGCATTGCATGTTTTACGGATTGCAGTACTTCATGCATTCGATTCGTTTTCTCACAAAACGTTTCCGATTTTTCGTGTTGGTTCGGCTGCTCGTTGAAAAATTTTTTCATATTCCTCGTGAATGCCGTTGAATGCTAGTCGAGTCGATTCTCGCTCTAAGAATAGCCGTACTAGGTTGTTCCCATATAAACTTTTTTTCATTTTACATGCACGGTCATCACATTTACTGTGCGGTTACCAACACTTCTTACGATCGATTCGTTTTGCTTGGATTCATTGGCAATAGTGGTCTTCGAACATTTCGAGTATTGTTTCGGCTGCTGCTTGAGGATTGCGACTCCCTTTATGAATATAGTAGAATGCTGGTGTTGATGATTCTCTTTGCAATCTTGAAGGTAAATGGGAAAAGGCGTTCTTCCTACGTGTGTTGGAGAAGAGCATTGGGATGGGTTTGAGTTAGCACCTTTGCTTCCTGATCGGTGGTATCCCTAACCCATGCGCTATTCTCTACCCTTTAAAGGAGCTAATGGTCATAAAAAATATAGTGAGCCATTAAAAAAGACCAATAAAATTTTGTAGACATAATTACTACGGAAGCAGTATTTTTTCATTTATCATTTATGGCTCAGTTTCGTTTATTCTTACTTGAACAAATCTGTCCCCTAAATTTTCTTTATACTCACGTCATATTTGTTCTTGTTTTTGTCCCATTCTTTCGACCCTTCATAAATCCTTGGAACAATTGCAAATCGGGTGAGTTCAAGTTCACAGGCCAAACCACAGTCAAATGATTTTTCAAAACAAAGTATTTAAAAGAAAGAATCCATCAAATACGTTTCATATAATAAAACACCATATAGTGAAAAAAAGTGTCTCTAGTAATAGAGAAGATTGGAGACTTTATAAAATAGGAACTACAAAGATAAAAAGAAGAATCCACTTTCACTGAATAGAATTTGCTATTTTAAAAACCCCAAAGGGGAAGACAATCCTTCTTAAAGGATTCAAGTCCTGTTGTACCATCAAAAATCCAGCTTTATTACTGCTATTGTTTTACAGTTATTTAACCACTTCAACCTAATCTCTCCACGTCGCTGAAGGATTAGGTTTAGGGTGAATATTAAAAGGTAAACAACGCAATTAAATAAATAACTAAATGAATAGTGTTGTGGAAACAATCTGGATAAGAAACTTGATAAAACTTCGATATATCCTGAAACATTTTATCACAGTATTTGTTTAAACGCATCGAAATGTGACTATAATACTGATCAAGGGTGTGGGTAGTGCTAGTAGTGATACCGTTCAATACATGAAAGTTTTCGGTTCGATCCCACCGAGGTTAGCCAAGCCCCCCATCTATCTGGCGTAAGTAAATTGGTGCTAGACTTATATGGGCAGAGTTTCCATCGATCTAGAAGGGCCAGAAACAACCTTTGTGGTGGGGGGTCTAGAAAAGCTCTAGATTTATTACAAGATTATAGGGAGAATAGACTCGACCAGCATTCACCGATGTTCGTAAAAGGGAGCAGAAATACTCAACTACTAGCCGAACCCACAAGAGGATTTGAAAACATTGGTGAATAGCAGATGATAGAAGAGAACAAATCAAATGTAAAAACTGCTAGGTTCAACGCAATTAGTGCTTTCAAGTTGTGTAAAATTTAGAAATTTTTTTCATTTGCTGCCTACTACAATTTTTCGCAACAGGGTGTTATGTGAAATACAAGCATAATGGTGCTGAGATCTTCGCAAAACTCTACACCGCAGGTGTCTGCGATGGAGATCGAACACGGTACTATCCTTTTCGGGTGTTAGCGCGTTAACCACCACACCATGCGAGTCCCTCGTTTCGCCTGTCTCTAAGCTAGTTTTTTATCTACCAGTGCAATCGAGAATCACCCG
The DNA here is from genome assembly GCA_018806985.1 of Angiostrongylus vasorum. Taxonomy (NCBI): domain Eukaryota; kingdom Metazoa; phylum Nematoda; class Chromadorea; order Rhabditida; family Metastrongylidae; genus Angiostrongylus; species Angiostrongylus vasorum. Next base: position 70,666 of record JADANN010000040.1, on the reverse strand, counting down.
TAAACGGGGTTAGTTTGGGGAGCACAAATCGGCATTGAACCCAGTTAAGCTGAGGCTGTAGTTTAGATCACAATATTAACCCTATTTTTCTCTGATTTGGTTTTAGACGGGCAGTGCTAGATAGAAAACTAGCAGAGGGACGGGCAGAACAGAGGACCCTCATGGTGCGGTGGTGAACGCGTTAACCGTCTGAAAGTGCAATAACGGGTTCGATCCCCGACCGCAAACATCCATGGTGCAGTGGTTTGGAAATATCTCAGCATCACCATGGTTAAAAAAATTGTTTCACTGCTTTCCTGTTGAGAAGACATGAAATCGTTATCGCATTACTTATTCAATCAATCCCCATAGCCGGCGTTTCTGCCTTTCCCCCTCTTGTTCAAGGCTTGGAAAGGTGAAACTGAACGCGGTCTACTCAGTGAAGTACTTCTGTAATATCAACAGATAAAATTTAGTACATAAGTTTCGCTCGCATACTTATTAGATTCGTTTCATCTATTTCTGGAAACCAGCTATGGAAATTCTTCCATAGATGAGGAATGTGCATTTCTGAGATAAAAAAAAATTGGCGCAACAGCATGAAGAGAGGTCACACGTGGTTACGCATTCCCTTATCGCAGTTAGTTTTTGGATTTTTGGAATTAATCCAAAATGTTTCAAGAAGGCTTACGCATCTATGACCTAGATTCCTTTGCGAGGATACCTTAAGTTCGAAATCTTCCTCGTTATTTTTTTCTTTTGCCCTACACGAGGGGAAACATTGAGTAGATTCGTGTCTATATAAAAGAAGACATAAAGGATAAAAGGATAAAGCTCTTAGCGTTGATCAATCCTTGAGGGATGCGTCATGCATTCGACTTCATTAAGTATCGTTGGAGGTGACTGAATGCATATCTGGCCTTTACAATGACTCGCAGTGGCCAACCGATGTATCGAGCCAGTGCTACTATCCTCCAAGACAAGTCTGGTACCAGTTTGCCGACTCCGGAGGGATAGAGGGCTTGGTGGGCCATGGGGGGCGGGGATCGATTCCACGTGTGTGTCGCAGCTGCGCCTCCAACCACTGCGGTATACGCGCCGCATAAAGAAAAGGAGACATAAGAAACTTAAAGCCAAATTAAGCATTCCAGTAGAAACGTCTGGGAAAGACTCACAAAGAACAAAACGGTGAGTTATTATTCAAGAGATCCTATTCACTTTGCGAGTGAAAACTTAAGCAGCAATCTCTTATCTTTATCTCTTATCTGCTGGTGTTATGAAAATGTTTGACAAAGTAGATTGCGTGTTAATTCGACCCTTCTATGTTCCAAAAAAAGGCGAAACGGTCGAAAATTCAGCCGTTGTTGAACAAATCGTTTGGTAAAAACTTCGTGTCTGGTCATCAAGAAAACAGTGACATCATTGATCACTGACGAGGCAAGAAGAAAGGCGGTCCTGGGATTTGTAACGCCATAGTTAAAGGTGCCTTGTAATAGCACATAGTCCGTGGTTCGATCCAGTAATGAACTATTACTAAAAAAAAACTCCCGTGAGAATCCATTAGTTTCCTCTATAAGTGCATTAGAACCCTAAATAGAACGATAACTCAGCAAAAAAAAAGCCGTCCACTTTCCTAATGGTTTTCTCGCAAAGCAAGTAATTTCGAAAGTCTTTCTGTAAATCTTCTGTTTGAGAACCAAATGCAGCCTTTTTAAGAATAAAAACTATGTTATAAGCTTTGAGAAACTAGGTGAAGTTCATTCGGACCATTGACATTCTGAATTGGATGGCCTCTGGAATGCTAATGATTTCCGTTTAATTGAGGTGAGGTGAAAAAATTAGCGGCAACATTACTAAAAGATGCGTTGGAAACTTGAATTGCGATAATTTGACACTTGGCGGATTGCTTTTATAGCTCAAAGATGGCGAAAAACACATGTACGAGATCTACGCAAACGTTGAAAAAACAGCACTTAGAAAATATGCATATCGATCGAAAACGATGACGTTATCAGGAGAACAGCATTATCACTGGAAATACTGGCTTAGTATGAGGTAGCAGTGCGACTATGCACTGAAAATGAATAAAAAGGAATAGTAGAAGTCTTGAATTAAACAAAAACGACAAGGTATGCCTATGTAAACGATCCAGTCATTCACATTCCATTTTCTACGAGAAAGAGAAGGTCTCAAGTTTCCAACGGTAAAAAAAAACGACTTCTGCATAAAGTGGTTCCTGGTGGTGATCTTAGGGTTTGGCGTTCATCACCCACTGCAGGATGTTCCCTTTCTAGATTTATTCATGCTCATACTTTGCTTGACAAACTTTTCCATAAAAAGTGTAAATAACTAAGAAGAAAAAACAACTGAATAATGACGAATGAGGAATTTTTTGAGCTTCCTGCGATTCGTAACGGCGGAGTAAACAATGGTCATGTAGACCTCTTCAGATCTTATTAGACATTAAATTGAACCACTTCTGAACTTAAGCACGCGTTACGCACTTAACTCAGGCATCGCAGATGATTGAATGCATATTTAGCCTGTGACTTGAGGTGACCTATGGATGAATCAAACCAACGTTTCTTTTTCCTTCTAGAAGATCTGCTACGACTTGCCGAATTCAGAAGGAATGGAGAGCTCCCTCAGCCCGTAAAGCGAGATCGAACCGTGTGTATTGTAGAGCCACCGCAAACATTGCAGTAAACGACCTAAGAAGCAAATGAAAATTATTTGTAATCTTAGCCGTAACGGATATTAGCGTTGATCTGTATCAATTGCAATCTCGTTAGTCAACAGCTGATTCCAGTAGTCACCACTAAAATCCATCTTCTGTCACAGCGCACAAGACCTAGTCAGTGAACTTCGCTCGTTTCAGCATGTAAGGGGACCATCATACATTTGATATCAGGTCATTTTTTTCTACTACACACATGGGTTACAGGGCTCTGCCATTGCATAGATTTATTCTGGCCCTTGTTCTTGATGAAAATGTCGAAGTCGGTTTCATTCTTACCAGATGTGTTGGAGAATGAACCTCTCTGTATAGATCGCATCAGTTCGACACTCGGAAGCACCTCTTCACCACAACGAAGTGGAAAATATAATGGACGACATATGCAGTCCCTGCAACTCATACGGTAACGCTATCAAATATGTCGCTGCACAATTGTTTATTTTCGGCACATGCTCTTATGAAAGTGTGCGAAGTCCCTATTTCTTATTCGAGGTGGTATTTTTGTTTCATCTTTTGACTAGAAGAAACTACACTCAGTTGCATGGAGTCATCTTTGCACAAGTCATCGGGTATTCTGGTTTCCGAGTTTCGATTTCGATAATACTAAATTTCGAGGGAACTGAAAGCAATCGGAAGTTAATCAGTGTCACACATCATTGGCATCGATCAATATTAGGTAAACAAAACATTGAAAAACACCATTTTCACATTTCCAATTAATTTTGGAGCTTGGAAACCCATCGATTTTTATACAGCAGGATGTGCGGTGGTTAGCCATCTTGTGCAATAAACATTTTTCTAACTAACTAGTTCGACCTGGTCCGAATCAACCAAACTATTCTTCAGACTCAAAAAAATCGATATCAGACTTGTCTAAGAAGAACTTCATCAAATCCATAAAGGTCGTCAAGTGTAAGCAGTGAAGGTATGCAGCAACAGAGCTATGTCGACGTTTTTTGAGCGTATTAACATTGTTCAAAGGTTCAAGGTCGACGCGCCATCGTAATTGACGGATGCCACAAAACCAACCGAATGATGAAGGCGCCGGGATTCGTGCAATAAGTGAGGTTGTGTCATTTAAGGAAATAGACAAATAAATACGCAAATAAACAAATTGCGATTTATCAGTAAAGAGAGTGGCGGATGACTAGACCTTTCGTTTTTGCTCTATTACTGTTTTCGGCCGACTCATTTGTTCTAGTTGTGATCTCGACCACAGTTGAGAACCTATAGAGAAAATAATTGCACGAATTAATGTGGTGCTAGTGCAAATCGATGAAGCACTGAAGAAGGAGTTTTGCCTGGTGCGATGTGAACTAACAACAGTAGCAACGTGACAAATTTTCTTAGCGTTCAGGAATTGGTGTCATCGTTTTCTGGGCCCGATCCGCCTCTTCTGGCGACAATCGCTGATTTAGAGACACCATCGCCTGATTAGGTTCTGCTCCACTCTCTTAATTGTACTGAGGCCCATTTGCTTCTCCCAGCTCAACTTATTTCTGAGAAAGGCTGTTATCATCTTTTAAAGTCAAAATTGAAAAGTGTGATTACATCATCAAGAGATGAGAAGTCGTAAGACAAATTGAGGTGATGTGGTTTTCCTCTGACTCCATTGATCTTCAAAAACTTTGTGTTTGTACTAGAGTATAATTCTGATCACTTTAGCTTCAGATGATAGCCCGCCACAGCACTTTCTCCTTGAAAGGACAATGTATCGCCTTTTCGCCCTGCTTCGTCGATTCCCAAGCCTTCGGACCCAACATCACTAATGTTCGACACGTGAGGGTTCTCGCTATGTCCTTTTAATGTTCTTCACATGTCGCTGTTTTCTTCATAGTGGTCTGTTGGTCTGTTCTTAAATACACAAATCGGAGATCTGCTTGTTTTCTAGACAGATTAATGGTGTTTGTTCAATCTGACTTAAATAGTTGATATCAGCTTTGTTGGCTAAGGACATGACTTGATTTTCTGAGATCCTTTACAGCAGTCAATCAAGATTCATCCGGTCTGACTGGATTTTGACTGGAACGATTTCATCATTAACGAACTTCTAGTAGATTTCGAACGTGCTCTCACATTTCGCCTTCCTTTCGCCTATCTCTACGCTAGTTATAGCCTCAGTTTAACTGGGTTCATTGCTGATTTGAGATCCGCAGATCAATCCCGTTGACGGGTGATTGCTGATGACACTGATCGATAGAAATAGCTGAGAGACAGGCGAAACGAAGGCCCCCGCATGGTGTGGTGGTGATGGCGTTAGCCCCCGGAAAGGGTAATAGCGCGTTCGTTCCTCACCGCGGACATCTGCGGTCCGGAGTTTTGCAAATATCTCAGCATCACTGTGGCTGTTCACACATAATACCTTGCCGTAAATAACTGTAATAAGATTTTAAAGTGCGCCTCAGAAAACTGCACGTTACTAAGTAGGAAATTAAAACGCCCTATGTTGTGTTTGTTCGACTAATCTAGAGATCTAGAACGAAGTTTTAGATGTTGTTCAATATCGTTATGATATCGAGCGACCCGATTTCTTCTACACGCTTCCATTAGGCAAGGAGTAGATCTTCTGTATTGTCCAGTATTTCCAACAACTGTTTCGTTTCAATCACGAATGAATCCTAAGTTTTTTATCCCTGTCAGTTATCAGGAAACTAGGGAGATAGGGGAAGATGGCGAAACTCAGGTGGCCGCACTCGTTTTGCGTTTAATGAAAACTGGCGATAATACGGGTAATTTTTCGTATTCTTGTTGAGCAAACGCGAGGTGCTATTTTATTCATTGTTCACGAAAAAGGTGACGTTTCGGCGGATTCATCCTTACGAAGTGGTACCGAAAGCCAAGTAATAAAAACATCTTGGTTCATTACCCCTCCTCTCACCCCTCTCAAACGAAAAGGCGCTTGTAAGAAACATGTTTCGAACAGCAAGCAACGTGTGCACGGGAAGAGAGCAGAGAGAGGAGTCCCGGAACTTGGCATGGCAAATAGCCATTTGTAATGGCTACGAAACTGTAGCTCGGGATAGGTGTAGGGGAAATCCTAGGCCCCTAAACGACAACTGTAGCGATAGAAAGGTCCCGTTTATCCTACCCTTCATCTCAAATGATGTAAGTGCGACTATCAAACGCTGCTTAAGAAGGGCGGGTCTTGAGGATTCGGTAAACGTAGTTGAAATGCCACCGAGTACTCTTAGGCGCCAACTAGTTCGTAACCGCCTATATGACCGTCTATGTGCAACGCAAAATTGCATAATTTGCCCTAATGGTAGAGACGGTGATTGCATGAGCTCGGCTACAGTTTATCTGATCTCCTGTAAGGCGTGCGGAGACTAGTACATTGGCGAAACGGGTAGACCACTCTGTGCCCGCATAAAAGAACACCTAGTCGGTAAAAAGTAAACCAAAACCCCACTAGGCACGAATAGGACCCAGAGACATAACGCGGAGGACTTTGAAGTACAGGTCACGATTCTCGCACGGGAGTCGCACGCAAAAAGCGCGCAAAACTCTCGAGGCGTTCTGGATCAATTCCAGAAATTGGAAATTGAACCGCAGGGAAGAATGCCTCATTATCACGCGTGATATTGGGCAATATATAAGCCTATTATTCTGGTGAGTAGGGCACATTACGCTTCCATGTGAATCCTGTGCGGTTGGTCTCCACACGACATACTCAGTGGAAGCCTCATAGAAAGCGGTGAGTGTGCAAAGAAGCTATTCTGTGTTCAGTGTGATTGAAATCTAGGTTTAGCGTCTTTTCTGTTTGCTTATGAAGGTGTTTGGCCGAATAGATTGCTGTTAACTTGACATTTCCAGGCTCTGAGGAAGGCGAAATCCACCGAAACGTCAGCTTGTTTGTGAATAAAGAATAAAAAAACACCTCGCGTTTGCTCAACAAGAATACGAAGAATTCCCTGACTAATGCCGAGGTTAATAGAAAGTCGGTGGTGGGATAATACGAGTTTCCGATTGAGTTTCATACTGGGAGAACTGCTGACCAGATGACTTACTTATTCACCAAAAGAAAATGATAAAAATATCAAATGAGAAATATACGGCGATTTTCATTCCCAGTGTTTTAACGTTTATTTGCCGGCTAATACTGTGACGACTTCTGAACGCCATCCAGAACACAGGCATTTTTTTTAAATTTCAGCATCGAAAAGGCTTTTTAATAAAGCCAAGATGTCTTTTACTCAAAAACTTAAGTGAACGCTGGTTTTCAAAACTCATGCTGTTTATCCACTCCACCAACGGAGGTCTTGCTTTGCCATTCATCCAGATAATTGTCTTCTCCTGCCAATATGCTCTCAGTAATCATCCGTCAACAGAATTATCTGGGAGCATAAGTGGGTTCAACGCCGACTTGTGTTCTGCAGATCATTGCCGTGAATGTGTTCTTGCTTATAGCATCGTTGGTGTGAAAACTAGTTGAGAGAAAGCAAAGCAAGGGCTTCGGTTGGTGTAGCCGATAATACGCGAAGCTCCGGAAAAGGGGATATCGGTTTCGAAGTGCGCCAGAGGTTCTAATTTTTGATCTTGTCTCATTATCATTGCGGTTGGTTTTCGTTTTTACCGTGCGAGCAGAAGTTATTGGTTATCTGCGGAATGCAACTTCGACGAACGACGACATCATGTTGGTGCCCGTATTAATTCCCACAACGATCAACTAGCTGGCACAACAAGCGATCTTCGTATGGGCACTAATGGGAAGTTGTTGATGATCTGAGGGTTCAATCGGTGTACAAAGACAGACAGAGGTAGAGGGGGGAAGAACTGACAATGAAAAAAAGTGGAATGATCGAAGAAGGTGCGAATAAGGAGATTGCGATGAATATATGCAATAAAACGAAGAGATGGGAGAGTGGGAACGAAAACCAGCTGGGTGAGTGGCGAAAGGAAAAGCGAATGAACAGAAATGGATAAAAGTCATGAAACGTTTCCTGTCTTTTTCAGCAGCTGATATATAGCATAGGAATCAATCGAAAATCTGTTTACTGAGTGTTTTTTCTAGCCAATACTTTTTCTTCATTTTTGGCAATCAATTCGCGTTTAACAAGAAAAACATTTATTCGAGATGAGAACCAATATATTCGCCCGAAATCTGGCTGCTTTTAGAAAGAGACATATAGAGCCGTCTGTTGAAATTGATATTATCAAAGAAAGTCTTGCATATCTGTAAAGATTTCAATCAACCACATTGATCCCAGAATTTCCTTTTGTACCGACCTTCAGCAGCTACAGAAAACATGGATTTGACTCCTTCACATGCTCGAGACAATATTGAACTTCTAGTCTTGAGTGAAATTTATAATAAATGCGCGTTCCAGATCCCTTTAACATTACTATGTCCCAAGGTTGTAATTTTGCCAAGGTCGTGTTGCAGAGTGGTTAGAGATGCCCTATTATAAACTGGGTCGTATGTTCAACCTTTCGCCTTGTGTGTACCAAGTTTTCCGTTTATCCAGAGTTGGCAAATAAATGCCAAGCTCGTCTTGGAGGACAGAATGCACTTTGATATACCATCGAGGCTCCGAAAGTCGTTGCGTAAGCAAATATGCATTCGGTTGTCCTCGCGATGTTACGAGTGGAGTCGAATGTGTGGAGCAATCCCTGGTGACTACTGATCAGCACCAGGCGTTCTGCTTTCTTACTCTCATTATTGATACTAGTATTTTTAGTGTCAAAATAAGTTCTGCACCAAGGAATGCCCTGAGGGTTGCGCGATGCACTCGATTTCACTAAGCGTTAAGCAGTTGATTGAATTCATGTCTGGCCTATACAATGACTCGTTTCGGGTTACCGATCTATCAAGTCCGCGTCTCTGCCCTCCCAAGTAAGTCTGGTGTCAATCTGACGACTCCGAAGCTGTAGAAGGCCTCGGTTTACATGGGCGCTCTATCGATTTAGTGATGAGATATGCATTTCAGTCTATGTGTACCCCTCATGAAATTATGATGTTAACAAGTATATTTTGTCTTTCACCGAGAATAAAAATTCCAATTTCAGCAGGATCCGTGTGCAATAAGAAAGCTTTATTTGGTTGGGGAACGTTTAAAGAGTTGACGACGGAACGCTTATTTGAAGTCCGGTGATGAAAAAAGGAGAGCCTGGAAGAAGAAGAAGAGAAGAAGGGAATGACAGTTTCTATCGATGATGACCATTTGAAGGCGTTATTTAAAGCTGAACAATCATAGAGCGACTTCTGGAGCTTAATATAACAGTGACTGACAACTCAGTGAAGTGTGTGAGTTGAAAACAACAAAAAACCTTCCTGGGCCTTGAATAAATAATAAAAAACGAAATGGATCATTTTGTTTCTATCAGTATGCTCATCTAACTCCACCCTCTCATCGCGAAGGCGTGCTGAAACCTCACCTAAGCGGACATGAGGTTCTGAATATCTGAATAACAAGGTTTATTCAATGCTAACTCTGACTTATCGGCTTTCGACTTTTTCAAAGCTTGGAGAGCTCTAATTGACACGCAATTTAGTCAGCCAAACACTTTCATATCTCAAACAGCAAAAGCTTAATGAGTAGGCTTCATATGCAGAGTAAACTGCATTTCTTAAACAGTCGATATCGAAAATCGAGACAGAAGTCGAACAACAGACATCGTGTATAGAAGGGCATGTCGAGTGAAGTTTCCCTTTTGACCAATGCTCCCTCTATTGGATTCTATTCGATGCGACAACGACCATCTGTGGAGCAACGATTCTGATCGACGCGGATCTGAGAAAGGCGAAGGCAGCGAAGCGCTAGCCGAGTAAGACTTTTATACCAACCTCACGTTAATCATGTTAAAAAATCGTTCATTTAATTGGATATAAACTTTGAAAAAAGCATCAGTGCTAATTACATGGAAAAGAGTCTGGTTATAAATTAGAAAGCCTCTCTGAACCTACTCCACTCTACTCCATCCTCTGAGTGTCTCGTGATCGTTCTGCTCATTGCTTCTTCTCTGTCTGTCATTACACTGTTGTCTTACCACCAAACTGAATTCGCCCTAATGAAATTCTCTCTCGTCTAGGCTTACGAATGTGCCCTTATGCTCGAAAAATTTAAGGAAATCTGTCGTGGTAAAAAAAGTGGACAAGGAAAGCAGTCTAAGTATTTAAATGTCTTCAGACAGTTTTTCCAAATGAAAACACACGAGGTGTCAGAAGTGATAAAGAACTGGGAGGAAAGAAATTTAGAAAGGTTTAGAAAAGGTTGACAAGCTTTTTGAAGGTACTCCTGACAATTAACATAGGCTGGAACATGACCTATGAAAAAAAGCAAACAAAATGGACTTGGAAAATTCCTGTGAGCGTTCGTCTATCGGTGCTCACTTGAGAACTATTTGAGTTGCCAAGAACAACTAATGCTGAAATTCGACAGCTACAGTCGACGTGATGAAGCTGTGCCATGCAGATGTCGTATTCAATTTATTCGCGACCTCGTTGAGAGCGATAACAGACAAATAAACCCAAAGAAAGAGTAATTTTTGCCAAAAAACTGCTAAAATAGGGCTCCTTATACAAAAATATTAGATTCTTCGAGTTCCTCGAGCTTAGCCCAGCAAGCTCTCTTGATCCATAGCGCGTTCGAGTCGAAGCTTTACTGATTCCATCCCGAATTACTCTGTGACTGAAAAGATTGCGGACAATGTTAGTGCTTGACCTATACGCGACGAAGCTGGTTTTTAAACAACTGGTGACAATTTCTCGATGAATTAAGTACTTCAAGGGCTCAAAACTCTGTGCATTCTTAAAAGGGAATTGTCTTACCGCAAGGATCGTGAATAGACTTTTTTAATAATAGTAGGCAGCAAATAAAAAGTTGACATTGTGATTTCGGCTACAGCCTCAGCTTAACTGGGCTCATTGCCAATTTGGGCTTCTCGGATCAATCTCGTTGACAAATGATTGCCGATAGCACCTATAAAACACTGCTGAGAGAAAGGCGAATAATAACAGTGTAGTCCAATGCTGAGGGATAATTGAAAGTCGGTCCTGAGAATAACAACAGTCTTTATTGAAATTCTTAATATTCAGTACAAGCCAAAGAATGTTGACCTAAAGTTGGTTGATAGCGGATCCCATATCTTGGTTCTTTGTATTCCGCACTATTCTCGTTCAGTTCGTTGTCGTGTACGTACCATATTTGTGTGGAGTTCCAAATTTAGTTGAACACTTGATTTTCTTCATGAACGTCCTTGAATGTTCGATCACTATGAAGACTCTTCTTGGAATAATAGGATTATTCTAGTATTCGAAAGCTTTCATCACGTGCAGTCGCCGAGGCGTGCAGAGCCGAAGGCTGGTACTAATTTCATAACTCCAACGGGATGGGAGGCTTGTATTGTCCAGCGTGGGTTTGGAATGGAGAGCATATGTGTACTGCCTTATCTCTAGGCAAAAAATGCCGCATTGGTTGCACGTATACATAAAATGATTACTTAAACTAGAGATGTTTTTGGATAAAAACATAAGAGACGTATTACGATTTTTATCTGTGGCTCTTTAAATGACAATATATCTTCGTTTTCAATATCTCTCGAAGAACCGCCCACTATTAGTTTGAGCAGCAAGAAAATGAGGATGAGAAAGTATCAAAATCGAAATGAAATGAAAACGAATCTACTCATTAGAGCTAAGCAATTTACGCAGAGGATTTTAAAGCGAAAAATCCAAGCCCAAAAACTATGTCTTAGCCGAGATTTCGGTTGCTCCTCTTTTATGAGGTATCTGCAATCTGTTAGACTAAGGCGAATGACGGCGCATCTGCAGTTGGTGGATAGAAGTGAAACTTGAACCATGTGGTTTCCCCGAGACGCTGAAGGAATTCAGATCATGCACTCTAGGTAGTTTCCTTGCTTAATGGGCTTACATATACCGTATTCACATCACTGCACAATCTGTGTGGATATGCTCGTTCAGTTAAAATACTGACTCAGAAGTACACGTATGCTGTTCGGGAACATCTTCAACAACCACGCTCCAGATGTGTCACTAGTAGATCCCGACAAGCTGTTATTAATGGTGATCAAAGCAAAGCGTGTGATTTTATGGTGATTTAATAGAAGGGAAACCACACTGTCGCTCTCACTAGTAGCAACGGGAATATTACAAGATCATAAAGCACCTTAAAACGATAGAGAAAATAGTGGTAAGATGGCACGACGGTGCGACCGAGACACATTTCGTGTCATCGGTCATCAAATGAGGTAAGAAGTGAACCCAGTGAAGCTGCGGCCTAGTTCATGCTATAGCTTGAAGTGAATAATTCAAGGAACAAGGAGGAAAATATGAAAAATGTACACACAATGGACATTCCTTAGTAAGCTGAAATTTCATAAAATCTGGTGCACCGTTAAGATAGTTTCCTCGCGTTTTCGCATTAATGAATTCACAATTTTACGATTGGTTGTCTGATATCTAGGTAACGTTCGACATGATAAGCTAAAATCTGGTCTATGACGATGAGTATTGCTGATTCAGTAGCCGTGGTATCCAACTTGAACGCCGTAGACCAGGTGACGACGAATGTGGGGAAGACGGAGCAAGAATCAACTTTGACATGACGTCGGTCTCGGTATCGTTGGTCGCACCATCACGACTCGCAAGTGAATTACGCTCGGCCGTGTCCCGCTATAACATGGAATTGGCTGAGTAGCTCTCATATTTAGAACTGTTCTGGGACTTTCAACTACTTTTAAAGCTTTAGGAATAGTTAAATATTTGTTTTAAGCGACATATGAGAAGAGCAATGAATCAAAATCCTATTGTCTCTTTATGGCACAGAATGGCCCCCACACAATTTTCCTATTTGCGATAACCTTCATTCTTTTTGTTAAAGTAACCATAAAAAAACAAACCGTGGAAACAGACACCAGACTACCACGGCCCGAGTCTAAACCAACACTGCTCTGACGATGTCTACTAGGGCCAACACGAAATAAACCAAAGCGAGGTTGAGCCTGAACATATTTTTAAGAACGTATAATAGTTAAAAACCTAGTTTACAACAATTCCGAGCGTGATCAGACAGGGGTAACACAACAATAAAAACACTCCTCCAACGGTTTACCGCCTCATCGTAGCTGGGAGGTGTTCCTGGGTGTTGGGTTGCGAGGTACATTATGTGATTCATCCGCCCAACAGGGTCTCCTAAGTTAAGAAGGAGTCCGGCGTTTCTGCCAGGAAGCCTAGCTAAGACTAAACCAATACTAGGATATACCACCATTCTGGTATCAAATTAGTCGCATGGTGGGAAATCTCCCTGCGACCCACTAAGGCGGCGACTACCTGTGGTGGTGACGATCTGGGACAGACTTTGGTTAGGCTAACCTCGGGACTCCAGGAAACCACAATGGCTAGATTAGCAAAACTTTGAGAAAAAGAAAATTAGGCTGAGGCCCGTACAACCACTAAAGACAGGCCATCCAAGTATTCAAGTAAGTATCCAATAAAAACACTAGGATTGAGATTTTCAACCATTTCGGCTACCACTCACTTCTGATATACTTGCTTTCTCTTGTTTCGGTACATGTTCATGATGGCTTTCACTTGAGTGTTCCGATAAATCAGATACCTAAAAAGTGAAGCCGTGAAGGATAAAGAACACAATGTTTTTGCGTCGATCAATCCTCTAAGCATACGCCATGCGTTCAGCTTCGTTTCTAGCATCATAGAGTAATTTAATGAACATTAGCTTATAGAGTGACATCTAGAGACTGTGAATGTATTAAATCGATATCTTTATTTATATCATCTTATAAACTGGTCTTGTTCAGCCAATGCGAGGTTGGTATAGGTCTTCGTTGTCGTTGTCGTCGTTGTTGGTGTTGCTGGTCGATGGCTGACGTTTCGGCGATTTTGCATTCCTCAGAGCAGTGCTGTTATGAGTGGGACTCCAGATCAATTTATAAGGTCATATAAATAAATATACCAACTATTTATGCCAAAGTTTATAGAAAGTCGGTCTTAAACGTTTTTTTATCCTCTCAAAAAAAGTGTAGCACCCATTTGCCGACCCTAAAAGGATGAGAGCATCGTCATTTTGCAGTGCTTGCTCGAATCGGCAAGCGTGTGCATCGTGGGGCACTCAAGCCAGTGCGTCAGCCACTTCCCAAGAAATGAAACCATAGCGAATAGTAAATATAATGTAGCAAATATGAAAAGCCATGAATTGTGACAAATATCCTGAAGCTTCTAGAAAAGTCTGCCTATCTTGAACCATTTATCATCTCTTATGGTCCTTGTTTGGAATTGGAGTAACTGGTGCAAGAAATAAGCATATGCAATTTTTTAAGATGCATTCTAGATTCTTTGAAAATCGTAGAAGTAGACGTTTACTACGGCACAAAGAAAAGCAGAAACATCTGATGTAGTGGAGGAACATAGAACTTCAGCCACTACAATGCAGAGTTGAATGAGATAGACGAAAAGTATTTAAGAAACACTTCAGTAGAAAGATGAAGTAACGGTAGCAGCCTCTCAACAGAAGCTTTTTGTATAATCAATTAAACAAACTAGCACTATCACAAAGGTTTAACAAGTTAAAAAACACAATTTTGCTTCAATGACTGCGAACTTACACCTATGTTCTTCTATGAAAAAAATCATTCCATCTCACATCCACCACGATCCACTTAGCTCCCTAACTCCCTCCCGCCCCTACCGCTCATTTGAAAAAATAACTTAAAAAACTGCCAACAAGAGTGCCTGAATGAGAAATTCGCCGAACTAACAGTGGAGAAACGTAACTTCAATGATGCTGAGGTATTTGCAAAACTGTTCACTGCCTACTCTTTTTAATGGCAGGGTATGTTACTGGGGAAATATTTTATCTAACCTCAGGAATCGAAGAAATCCGTTTCGACCACCCAAAAGACGGCCTATTGGAATCCGTTGAAGGTCGTGGAGTGCCGGAGAGATTGTCTTGAAACGATACTCGTGGTGAAAGCCGGGTCTGATATTCAGAAGCATCGATGTCCGTACATGGCAGATTGGAACAGTTTGAAGTACGGGGCGTACTGTTGAACGACGTCATTTGACTAACACCCAAACGAGTAGGACTACCGACCTGAAATAAAGTGTTGAAGGAAAAAAGTGGCTACAAAGCTAATCATATAAAGTAAAGGAAGACAGAGAAAGAGAGAGAGGGGAGGGGGGAGAGAAAAAGGCAGAGATGCAATTCTTCGTCAGCATTGTAAAAACGCAACAAAAAAAACGTTTATACAGGTCGGACAAATTCCCTAAACGGTTTCACAAACAAAAGCTTATAAAACTTTGAAAAGCAAAATTTGGTGAGAGAAAAAAAACCGCTTCAGGAAAAGTCTTTGAGTAATATTTTACTTTCTGTTTTCTGCCTTCTATACTTTTTTATGGCAGGTCATTAGGCGAAATACAACCAAAAGATTGCTGAGATATTTGCAAAACTCCGCACCGCAGGTGTTTGCGGTGGGGAACGAACGCGCTGTTGTCCTTTCCGGGAGTAACGCGTTCACCACCACACCATGGGGGTCCTTCGTTTCGCCTGTCTCTCAGCTAGTTCCTGCGGTCCGAAGTTTTGCAAATATCTCAGCAATCTTGTGGTTGTATTTCGCGTAATAACCTGCCATAAAATGTATAGAAAGCAAAAAAATAAAAAGCAAAATATTGTGAATTCAACTACAGGCTCAGCTTAACTGGGTTCAATGCCGATGTGGGCTCCCCAGATCAGTCCCGGCGACAGGTGATTGCTGACGGCACAGATCGATAAGAACTAGCTGAGAGAAAGGCGAAACGAAGGACCCTCATGGTGTGGTGGTGAACGCGTTACTCCCCGGAAAGGACAATAGCGCGTTCGTTCCTCACCGCAAACACCTGCGGTCCGGAGTTTTGCAAATATCTCAGCAGTCTTGTCTTTGAGCAATATTTGTAACAACTAGCGAACAGCTCTCCTCAGCGTAAGGTGTATACAACGCATTTTATATGGTAGGCTGTATCGATCAAGGTAGAAGTATGCGACAAGAAAATCTGACTTGCAGTAGCTGTGTGGTTATTCTGAGTGTTGACGACAAGTACGCCAAAAAGGATTATAGTAATATCTGAGGTTTTTCAGGTTTTGGAAGTGTCACTTTAATCTGCTCCTTACTCGATCTAATGTTTGACGAGAACTTCAATGTTCTCAAGAAATGGTAGCAATGATGTTACGTCTGTCATACTGCTGCTATTGAAAAACTGAGAAGACAGTAGACTGGACGACAAAGCTTAAGCTTTAGCTGTTTCCATTATAGCATCACATATTCGATTAATCGCCTACTCTGTCGAGACAAATACGTCGAAGTACTAGTACTGTTAATACTAGTTTATTTGTTTACATGACCGAACTTCTCGTGTTGTGCGTATGCGAGGAATTTTGGTATTCCGCTTGTTATCTCCTATGCGCCGTCTACGAAAGGATTCGGTGAGTAATTTGCCCTCTTCGTGAATGTTGTTATTTGCATGGCTTTTTAAAACGCAAATTCTTTCTTTTCTGTTATGTAGATGTGGATTCCGCTCGCTACACAGTCTCCAAGTCTTCGGTATCCTAATCATGGAATTCACCGTCGCCACCGAAGAATCTAAGTCACAAAGCAAGAAACTTCATTTCTAGCGATTATACGCTGCAGTAGGTGAAATGCCCCTGAGAACTCCCCATCATGCCTATTTCACGTAGGGAAACCAACACTGTACTTGCCCCATATGTATCCTTTCAGTGAGATAAGAAAATGACACATTATCAAGAATGATCGAGTTCGGTCACGTTCATGAATGGCAATTACAGAAAAGTGAAACGAATGGAAGAAAGAATGTGATCGTACACCAAGTGAAAGCAGGCGGCCTAACAATCTAAGTAATCTATGCTAGATCAGCATTCTATAAGCTTAGTTCATTTCATAAGTAGTGTAGGAGAAAGTGTAGAAAATACGATGAAACTGACTGACCTCCTCACGGCGATTTGGTGGTTGCATGTGGTAGAAGTTGGACAGTGTGCTAAAATTTGATTTATAACTGAAAAAATATTGAAAGCTCACTCCATATTTTATTTTTTTTCCAAGACTTCCCAATGGTTTAGCGCCTCATCATGGCTGGAAAGAGTTTCTGGGTGCCGGGCGGCGATATGCAGCGAGGAGATTCGTCCCCCCGGCAGGATCTCCCAAGCTGAGAAAGAGGACGGCGTTTCCACAAGGAAGCCAGTTAAGAGTAAACCAATACCAGGATCCACCACTGTCCTGGTATCAAAGTCACATAGTGGCAAATCTCCCTGTGATCCATCGACAAGGGCCGCGACTGTCTGTGGTGGTGAAGACTTGGGGAAGACTTTGGCCAGGCTGGCCTCTGGATTCCAGGGAATCACGATGGCTTAGCTAGCAAACCTCCAAAAAATGGAGATTGTGCTGGAGCCGGCACAAACAGTCAGGACGGGATGTTTAAGTATCAAGTAAGTAAGTATTGAAGACTCGCAGTGCTTCACAAGGAAATGATCACTATTTGAGGTTAACGGTTAACACATTTAGGACTGCACTTGGTGCATCTTTCTATATGATGCGCATTAAGTTCAATGCGAATAACCTGCTTACCCACGGATGCAATGGTATGACTGCACCCACGTGTTAAAGAAAAAAAAGGAAATATTTTCGAAGTTTTCGGGTGAGTGAAATGATTGCGAGAAATTCTCACGGAACAAAAAGAACCACTATGTTTTTTAGAATGTAATGGCTGACAAAAGAACTGCTGAGTGTAAATCTAATCATTTCAAAAACAATGAAATATTCCTTTTGTTAGAAATTTCCTTGGACGAATAAAAAGCTTTTGGCGCAGATAATTCCATTGGTGCAACAAATCGCTCCGATTCCTTCCCACATAACTGGACAAATTTAACGCTGTTGAAGTCAATTTAGTCAATGAGCAGCCCATATTAAGGCAGAAAATAAAAAAAGAATGGTCAAAAAAGAATACTGCTGTCCTACGAACTTCAGCGCCACTCCGGATGTGTTTGTGATTCGTCTTATCATTGGCATCGCTTTTGTCTTAACATTTCGTTGAATTATCTGAAACCACTGAAGAAGTAGTAGTTCACATTAGGATAAAAAATATCGATACAGAAATATTTGAAGTGAAAGTATTAACCTTTGTAAAAAACACGTAAAGGAAAGGATTGGCTGAAGCGTTGATTGGGAAGAAGAATACCAGTAAAATTTTGGCGCTACTTAGAGAAATCAGCGGATAACCCGTTGCGGCTGAGAGCCCTGAATAAAGAAAGCTTCATAACAGGATATTCTCATGTTCTTACGTTTATAGGCTTTCTGTATAGCTGTTTTTTCATCGTCTTCTGTGAATTAACAGATTTGACTAGCATAGAAGCATTTTCGACTAAACGTGCAATTCTGGACATTCGATGGGGATTTCTGTGACAACTCTTACCTAATCGATTTACAAAGCTCGCGAATGCTTGAATCCCGAGGAATCTGTGTAAACCTTTACCCAGCAAAATATCAATATTTATGGATCTTTTCGTCTATTCTGTTTTCAACTACCCATAACATATAGTGGGAAATGCAAACTCTCAAGGAACTAGAGATTGAGGACATTTTAGCCAATACTGGGAAATTCGTCCTGGAGCTTTAGCTTTATGATATTTTTTATCAGGGATAAAAGGACGGAAAGGAGTGAAAGAAGGACAATAGGAATAGGAATAAAAGAAGAGAATGTGAATCGAAAAAAAGCACAGCACCGAAAAACAAAGTTGGGAACCAACAGAGAAAGTCGACTCCAACCAACCATACCATTTTTTTAATGATTAGGTTATCTTCGGCTCGAGATGGTGTTCGTGGGTCCTTAATTGAAATTTTTAGAGCCCGAAGAAGAATTTGTAATATGACGAAACATCTGAAGTAATTAAATATTGTTGTAATCAATGGAAACTATTAGAACCACTGAAAGATATAAAGCGATTAATTCGTTAGATCACAGAAAGCGCAGCAATGGAGAACATTGAAGAGATTTGTAACTCGGACAGGAACGCCTTGACATTTCCTGGTTCTCTGGTGTTTTTTCTACTTCTTTGTCATTAACTATCTCTCCTTTCGGTCTTACCTCTCACAGCAATAGATGCTTACTTGATAATTGAATGGCCCGTCCTCACTGGTTGTGCGGGCCCCAGCACAATCTCCACTTTTTGGAGATTTGCTGGTTAAGCCATTGTGGTTCCCTGGAATCCCCCAGGTCAGCCTGCCCAAAGTCTGCCCCAGGTCGTCACCACCACATGCAGTCGCAGCCATTGTGGGTCAGAGGGAGATTTGCCACTATGCGACTTTGATACCAGGACGGTGGTGCATCCTGGTATTGGTTTACTCTTAGCTAGGGCTTCCTGATGGAAACGACGAACTCCTTCCTCAGCTTGGGAGACCCTGCCTGGGGATGAATCCTCGCTGTACATCGTAGCCCGACACCCAGGGACATCTTTCACCCACGATGAGGCGGTAAACCGTTGGGAGGCACAGCAATAGATACATTCATTAAAGCAATTTATTTAAACAGAGATTTCTTATGCTTTCCTAACCTTCAACATTGACATCAAAAGAACGTAGCAGAATACCATAGCGACGAATGCAAGAAGATTGAACAGTAAAAAGAAGATGATGTAAGCCTAAACACTTTATTCTCAAATAGGAATGTAGAAGATGATTTTCAAATATTCAATAACTTTATAGTGTTCAAATAGGTTAAAATTCAAAGCGCATTTTTAAGAGACCAATCAACTCCGAAGGCTTTATCCTTACCTTGTTCGACATTCTCGAAGGGGCAAGATTTCTGCTCTAATGGAATCGCAATTTTAATCGCAAAAGTTACGCTTCCCTTAATTGACCCCAATTACGTATTTTAGCCAACTGTTGCCGAATAACGCACAAGACATTTTCATAACGAAGAAATTTGAGCAGTTCTAGATGTTTCCACATTTCGTTAACATTCTTCTTTATGACGCATAGATAGCAGAAAGGTTTCAAATTCACTCACTCTATCACCAATATTATGTAGTCTTAAGGGAAGACATATACTGGAAGTGGAGTAACTGGAAAGACCCAACAACGGCAACGTGGCCATTATCAATGCGAAAGCCCATCCACCTGCCATCATCGCGCAAGCGACAGGAAAACGTAAGCGCTGCCCGTAGAAGGCGTTCCTGTAATCATCCACGAAGTGAACTACTTAGAAGTTCTTTTTGTACAGGGGGAGGAGGAAGGGGGGTTTGGGGTGCAGGGGTATCCAGCGATTCCATAGCCGTCTTGGAAAAATATAAGTACTATGATGCTGAGATATTTGCAAAACTCTGGACCGCAGGTGCCTATGGTGGGGAACGAACGCGCTGTTGTCCTTTCCGGGGAGTAACGCGTTCACCACCACACCATGCGGGTCCTTCGTTTCGCCTGTCTCTCAGCTAGTTCTATCGATCTTTTTGCCATCAGCAATCACCCATCAACGGCATTGATCTGGGAGCCCAAATCGGCATTGAACCCAGTTAAGCTGAGGCTATAGTTATAATCACAATCTTAACCTTTTTATTCACTGCCTATTCTTTTTAACGACAGGGTATCTTGCGAAATATAACTACTACAATGCTGAGATATTTGCAAAACTCTGGACCGCAGGTGTCCGCGGTGGGGAACGAACGCGCTATTGTCCTTTCCAGGGAGTAACGCGTTCACCACCAGACCATGCTGGTCCTTCATTTCACCTTTCTCTCAGCTAGTTCTATCGATCAGCGCCAGCAGCAATCACTCATGAACGGAATTGATCTAGGAAGCCCAAATCTTCAAGGTAGTAGGAAGAACCTAGTTAAGCTGATACTGAAGTTGAAATCAAAATCTTAAGGACAATAGCGCTTTCGTTCCCCCGCAGACACCTGCGGTTCGGAGTTTTGCAAATATCTTAGCATCATCTTAGCTGTATTTCACATGATACCCTGCCGTTGAAAACTATAGTGGGCAGTTAATAAAAAGGTTAATATTGTGATTTCAACTTCACCCTCAGCTTAACTAGGTTCGTTGCCGATTTGGGCTTCCCTAGATCAGTCCAGTTGACGGGTGATTGCTGATGTCGCCGATCAATAGAACCTGCAGAGAGACAGGCGAAACGAATGACCTGCATGGTGTGATGGTGAACGCGCTACTCCCGGGAAAGGACAATAGCGCGTTGGTTTCCCACCGCAGACACCTTCGGTCCGGAGTTTTTGAATTATCTCAGCATCATCCTAGTTGTATTTTTTAAACTATGCAATAACTTCGACTAGGAAATACCACACTATTATGCAGCTGTGCTCGGGAATGCCCTGCGAAAAGTCAATTTTTCAATGGTATATTTTTTTTATAAAAATGAAAGATTACAACAAACCTTGGTAAGCCAATGCTGCCCGTTCCCAGCACGATTTAGTAAGGATCGTTCATCGGTTAAACTCTAAGAAAGAGGTGTTCATGGAAAACGGATGCGCTTTTCGCGTACATTCACACTTAACGGGGAATACTGGACCCGCATGGTGTGGTGGTGAGCGCGTTACTCCCCGGAAAGAACAATAGCGCGTTCGTCCGCCACCATAGACACCTGCGCTCCAGAGTTTTGCAAATATCTCAGCATTATAGTAGAATCGATAGTTTTCACTGAATGTCAGCCATAGCAGCGTCTTACATTGCTTCCGCAACACTTGAATCAGTTTGGCAACGCCAGGGATCCGACACGGTCCAGGGTATGATTTTTTTTCTCGAGTTGCCCTCGATTCTGTGTGTCTCGATAAGAAATTGCTCTCAAGCCCATCTCCGTATGAAAGTCAACAATGTTAACTTTGTGTACGACAGAATAACTCGAAATTCTTCATGTAGTATTAGAAGGTTCGATCTCATTTTTATCGAAACGCGGGTCAAAGCATTACGACAAGAAGCGTTTATGCATGAATATGATCACGCTAAAAATGAAAGTATTTGTTATAGCAATGAATAAATAACAACGAATATCTATCCCTGAGTCTATCTGAGCCTAAAAGCAACTGCTTTGATCAGCATGTGTTTAAATTTAAATTGTTGAGCTTACACGAGCCTCAAGAAAGCATAAGTTCGCCTTTGGTCCACGATTAATTAATTAATTAAATTAATCCTAACCACAAGCTGGAGACGCGCAACGTTTTCTCGCGAATTGGCGGCACGAGACTGCGCTGTGAGGGATATACAACGAAAACATCGTATCAACGAGAACTGATGGTCAATAATCGTTAGTGACTGGGTTTCTCGGGATATCAAATGCACAGCAGAAAGACCACCGATCTGATGGTCAGAGTCACTCAAGAAAACCCTAGAAGAAAGGTTTGATGTTCAATGAGTCTCTAGAGCGAGCAGAACCAAATGGGCCGTAAAAAGAAGAATTGGAAGATTTACTGACGCTCTCTCGAGTCACTAGACGATCAACGGTGCAACAGGTGATACAGTTCAAATGACTAGATAGTCTGCCTTCATGGACTGTTTGTGTCCAAACTCTGTTCCTTTCAGAATGACGTGACGCTGATTAAGAAAACCAGTAACGGAATGAAGACGTATCAGTAGGTTACCATTGATGGTGCTTGGTCTTTTGTAGCTGGAAGCGCCCTATAGCATTTTGGTATTGCTGATGGACAATACAAAATTTTAAAAGAAGTAGCCTGTTCAGGTAAAGAAATTTTTAGAAAAAGTGAACATCAGCGTTTGTGGAAAAGATTTTTAAAAGTATTGGAAGAATCCACCCCCTCTTATGGTTTTACATAAATTTTCTGAAAAATATTGCCGAATATAGCTGTTATAACTCTATTGATCAGCGATCGATAAGTGTTAAAAGTAAATTAGTTGGATCTCACCTTGTGTTGTAAGTCATTTCGAATGCAATGAAAAACATTGAAATGATGCTTAATTCGCTTGATAGTACAGCGAAGAATCCAGCTATGCTACATCCTGAAAGAGCAGATAATCTTTTCATTGCGTCTGGATCAATCAATCCAGATATTCTACTTTTTTAAGCGAAAAGGAAAAGGTTAAATCACCCCATCCAGTTTGCCAGCTGACGGCATGCCTGTAATATTCATCTCCTGTTCGAACATCTTGGACAGCGAGTACGGCCAAATAGACCCCTATAACAGCAGAAATAAAAAAAAATACCGAAAGATGATGAAATATTTGTGTAGGTCTACGAAAACAAGTTCTACACTTTGCTGGGGGTCGTATTTTCGCTTCCTGTAGGAACAAGCTTGGCTAATCTGACAATTTCGTCAAAGTCCATTTGTTTTCTTCTCCAATTTCCTTTCCATTTATTTGATATTGACATTTCGTTTGCCCGTCCTCACGAAAAACCCTGCGGACTCCGACATAAGTCCAGTAAAGAACTGCTTTGACTTGAGTATGAGGAAACCACTGGCTTACTACCATCATCATCACCAATCCTTTTGGAGTTCTATAATGTTACCATTGGTGAAGGATGACTCAAATAATGGAAACACATCTTTATACGAACAAAGGATAAATTTGCTAAATATAACCCGGTGAGGGATATGGAAACGCCGTGTTTATAAACGCTGCGCAGTTTACGCACTATCATTGGTTTGAACTCCCTCCAATCCAACGAATCTTTCCATCGCAACGGAGTCTGCAAAGTGCTGTAAAATTGTCTACGAAGTGTCCCTTCATTTCTACAGAATCAAGCAGCCGTTAGCGGTGAAGACGCTTAAAGTATCTAGTAGAGGTGTACCAGGAAAAACAGCACAAGCATTTGAGGGCACTCATGAATAAGACAAAGTCCACAATTGGCAGTCAAACTTACACGCAAATCCGAAGACTTTCTAGGATTTCGGATGCTAGGAAAAGAATCGAATGAAGGGAATGTCAGCGTCCAGACATTTGGAGTTCAGTCGTATATGTTTATAAAAAAGAAGGCGATGTGACCAGAGAAGTTTAACAACCTGTAATCATATCGGCAATTGCTAGGTTAATCATGAAGAGATAGTGAACACGCATTCGTTTCTCGAATGCCAACGCAAGTATCACCCACACCAGCACGTTGCCAACGATGGCAAGTGTACAAACCGGCCAGATTGCTTTCCGAAGCATCCATAATCTGAACGAAGAAATACCTGGATTAAAAGAGCAACATGCAAATGGAAGGAGTTAGCAAGTGCGACGATTGAGAGTTGATCAGTCATAAACTGTCGATGAACTTCACGGATTTCTGAGAAGAATCTATTACACGTATCATCTTTGAGGGAATAGACTAATTTTCTCAGCGAAGAAATGTAGTTTCTTAAGAAACTGATTTATTGTGACTGAGGAAATAGTCAATGACCGGCCACTACACTGCTTCACAATATTGTACGTCATTGTCTTACTTTAATGATGAGATCTTAGTTATCTTTAGCAAAATGTTTAACAAAAATGTCATTAACACTGCCATAATACAACCACCACGATGTG
The DNA here is from genome assembly GCA_018806985.1 of Angiostrongylus vasorum. Lineage (NCBI taxonomy): Eukaryota > Metazoa > Nematoda > Chromadorea > Rhabditida > Metastrongylidae > Angiostrongylus > Angiostrongylus vasorum. Next base: position 46,464 of record JADANN010000040.1, on the reverse strand, counting down.
TATGGTATTTGCAGAACTTCTACTCCATGCCATATCTGAACTCAGGATTACCCTTTCGGTAGCTCACGTGTTATCCACTACATCCCTGAGGCCCTTGGTGTGCCTTCCTCTCAGCCAGCTTTCTACCTATCACTGCCAGCGGCAATTTATAATAAAAGAAGTATTACCAGAAAGTGGATGAGATACCGTCTCATACGAAGCGGAGAAGACTTGTTTCAAGATTAATCGATGCGTATTGAGTGCATATGCCAGCTAAATACTCCTGTGTGTACGATATTTTCCCTATTTTTCCTCATATAATACTCTACCTTTCTAATTGATCGTTATTTCATTAAAAAAAACCCTGTAGTGTGTTAGAACTCACCCTACTATGTTTTCACAAGGGTTAAACGCGTCGGGTTGGGGTGTACAGGTGATGTTATGGTAGAATCCTTGTACCGTGGCCACCTCTTCCACGTCCAGGCAACGGGTAACACCGATTTCTGACGGATCGAAAGCTGCAACGTACACAATGCATATTGATTAATTCATCACGTCAATCGATACGCACTTTTCCAGCAGTTGCAAGCTGCTTAAATACACCGTTTTTAAAGCGATAGCTATGGTAGATTCTAATGTAACAAAAATACTGGTAACAACAGGGTCAGTGGGTCATATAAATTTCCGATTGCTCAGGTATCTCAGGAATAAAAAAGCATCATAAAAAGTTACCAGGAGGATCGTCATCGTCATGGTCAACGACATCGTCAGCCTCGTGAAACCATTGTTCAAGCCAATTCGACCAGAGGTCGCTCGTTGTTTGGTTATTTGATGTCTGAGAAAAAAAACTTTAAAATAAAAGAAAAGATGGAAAGAGAAGCAAAAATTTTACCCTACGGGTGAAGATAACGGTTCTTTTTGTTGCGAAATTGTAACAAATTGCTTTGTAAAGAAGAATTTTTTGCCACAGTTCTTACGAGCGACATTCCACTAACCCCCTGGACTGTTCAATGAGTTTCATTCTATTCTCATGAAATGTAAATGTGAAAGAATAATTGTATAGATGCGAAAGATGTGTCGTAAAAAAAAGCCAACAATCTGAGCACGAAAATTTCACCCGGGAGAAACCGAGGAAAGACTAATTTCCTTTTTTGAAAGCTCACATTAACCTAGCCATAAAGGGCTACTTCACCAAACGGTACTGGAACCAAGTAACCAAAATATACTTTGCCCATTACCTCTCCTCTAACGCTTAACACAGCGAAAAGTCGTTTGTGAGAATTATGTTTCGACCAACAATCACTGTGTGCGAAGGACGAGAGGAAAAGCAAGAATCCCTGAACTCGGCACGGCAAATAGCCATATAGCAGTAAGGACACATAGAACATTAGAAAGAGCTACAGGTGTAAAGTTGAATGATCCATCATCACATGTCGTTCGAATCCCAGCACTACGTACATTCGATTTTTTCTGTTGCACAGTCATCTCATCCAGCTAAAGCCTTCAAGTTTGTACATGGCATTTCCAGAGAATGCTCTGCTCGAACTTTCACGTGTCATCCCTCCAACTAGGCACTGGCCATCAGAATAGGAGAAATTTCTTCCCAGGCAAGTCTTTCATCAATTTGTCGCCTCAGACAGAGCGGAAAGGTAAGAGACAGCCATTCGACGCCGTACGGAGTCAAATCAGCAACACGGCGCTTATTTCTGCACAGCATCTGGGCTTAACGCGCCCTATTTCGGTGAACAAATCTAATTTTAGAACTTCGAACTTTTTATATAACACGAAGGAGAAACAAACATGAATGACTTCATGATACAGCAATTGATGAGACTCTTAAAGCAGTGCCTAAACTGCTTAATCTTCAGATGGTCCGGGAACTATTTTGCGCAAATGAGTGGGGTTGGCAATGGAACAGTGACTGGCACGAAGCCTTTCATTGCATTTGTGTTTGAAGTGGAAGCGCCAGTAATCGATCTCCATCCTACGCTGATACTCTACGCTAGATATATAGATGATTGCTTTGTCATTTGCTCAACACAAAAGGAAATGGAAAATGCTTTCAGTTATTGACTGAACAGTCAGAGTACCTTAAGCCTACCCATGAAAAACCTAAAGAAAACAGGCTTTCATTTCGTAGCGTTCAAATTAACACATCCGAATATGGCTACAATAAGAAATGGTACCGAAAGCCAAGTAGGAAAAACATACTAGTTCACTACCTCACCTCTTAGCCCTCACACACCAAAAAAGCGCTTGTAAAAAAATATGTTTCAAGCAGTCACCAGCGTGTGCACAGGAAGAACGCAGACAGATGAATCCCAGAAAATGGCGAGGCAAATAGATAGTCATTTCCAATGGCTACGAAACTGTAGCTCCTTGAGATAGGTGTAGAAAAAAAGCGCAAGCCTCCAAACGACAACTCTGGCGATGATAAGGTTCTGTTTATCCTGCTCTTCATTTCAAACGAATTAAGAGCAGCTACAAAAACGTTGCTTAAGAAGAACCGGTTCAGGGAATTCAGTAATACCGAGTGAAATACCATCGACCACTCTAACACGATAGTCAGTAACCGCGTTGGATGACCGTATATGTATAACGCAAGATTGTGTAATGTAATTTGCTGTGAAAATGAGCAAATAGCACAGTGGTAGTGATGTCGGTAATCATGAACATGGTGCTAATTCGATTCCGCCCCGGCCCAACTAAGCCTCTCATCCCTCCGAGGTCGAGAAATTGCTACTGGACTTGTCTGGAAAAAAAGCTTTCTGCAATCCAACTGGGAACGCTCCAGCCCGGCTATCTCAGGACCTCAGGAAGAATTGCTCGACCAGCATTCTAAGACATTTTAAGATTCGAGATGAAATGAAAATCCTCAAGCAGCAACTGAAGCCACACGTAAAAAACTTGAAAGACCTCCGTGGATAATGGATGCGAGGAAACGAATCGAATGTGAGAAGTGCTCGGATCCGCACAGTAGACGTGAAGACAGGTCATATAAAATAAAAAAATAAAAATAAATTTGCCCTAACGGTGAAGACGGTGATTGCATGAGTCCGGTTAGAGTTTGGCCGATTTCTTGCAGAGCGTGCTGGGACGAATACATTGGCGCAAGAACAAACTCTGGCGCCCGTATAAACGAACACTTAGTCGGTAAAAAGTTAAACAAGTACTCCACTAGGCGTGCATAGAACACAGAACCATAACAGGGAAGTTTTTAGAGTAGAAGTTAACATTCTCGCGAAGGGATCGAAAACACTAGCGCGTAAAACACTCAAAGAATTGCGGGCACATTTCGAGAATCCGGAGTCATGCGCGGTCTCACACACTATTCAACACTGTTATTTTCATGTGAGAGGCACATAAACATCCCATGTGAACTTTCTACGCTTGGCCTCCAGGAGAAATACCTAGTGGAAGACTCATAGAAAACGGTGAATGTGCGAGCAAGCTATTTTGTGTTCGATGTGGGTGGAATCTTCGTTAAGTGCTTTTTCTTTCTGGTTATGGAGGTGTTTGGCTTGGTAGATTGCAGTGAACTTGACCTTTCCTGGTTCTGAGGAGGGCGAAATCGGCCGAAACGTTAGCTCGTTCACATAAATAAAGAATAAAGTGACAACTTTGTGTTTGCTCATTAACAGAGCCGTTAATTTGAGAATCAAACGTCAAATGTTCAGACTGGATTTACAAACGCAAATATAAGATCGTTATAAGAAAAAAGCGAAACGCACAATAGTAGATGAAGCTCTGATGATGAAGCTTTCGGAGTTCATCAATCCCTGAGGGATGCACCATGCATTCGACTTCATTAAGTATCGTTGAAGGTGATTGAATGCATATCTGGTCTTTACCATGCATGACTCGCGGTGGCCTACCGATGTATCGAGCCAGTGTTGTTGTCCTCCCAGACAAGTCTGGTACCAATTTGCCGACCCCGGAGGAATGGAGGGCTTGGTGGGCCATGGGCGCGGGGATCGATTCCACGAGTGTGTCGCCTTCAATCACTGCGCCACACGGCGCCCTCTCAATAATAGATATTGAAAAAAAAACCCCTATCAAGTGGAAACCATTACGAACAACCTACCTGCCGTCGAGATCTGTGCGTTTCTCGTTGTCTACAAATTCGATGATGGATTTCTTTCGCATTATTCTTATAGAGACCATTTTCTCCTTCGATGACGTTGTCGACATGCTAAGATGAAGTTTTAAAAAATAGAGCATTTGGTTACCATTTTCTTAGGGACCCAAGGATTTTTTCACTGAACTGCAACAGTGTATGTAAAAATTGGGTACGGTAAGTAAAAAGTAAAGCTAACGACAAGCGAACAAAAAAGCGCTTTTAACTGGGGAAGAAAAATTCAACTAAGTCGCTCAAAGGAAAACGTTAATAGCAACGGAAATGAGAGAAAATGAACCATGTCGTGAAGGATAAGTCTAGGTCGAACATTCTATGCTACGCATTGCTCAAACAGTGTTCACGTTCGTCACTCTTGATTAACGAGAGGGCAAAGGGGGCGAAAAAAACATCATAGCTGTCGTAACTCGGCTATCGTAGGCAATGCAACCCACCTTGAATAGGCAACAGTGGTGGGCGTAGGTGAAGTGTGCGGTTTCAAGATGAGTGAAACTCAACACCGGTGGCAATCTCTTCAATGTCGGCACATTCTGAAGCGTTAACGTTTTCAGATTCTTCAAGCCAATTATCGGCAGTTCACTGATTGACGTATCCGATAGATCTCTGCATAAAACATTACAAAACATTTTTATTACACGTCGTTGTATATTTTGTTCCAATTAGTAGTTTAAAATTGGAATTTGGGAAACACACGGACACTGAAAAAACGGTGGGAATAAAAAGTTTGGGATTTTTTATTCTCCCGAATACAAATGAGTTCACTTGCAGGTCGAAGATTAAGGCCATCAGCTGAGCTATGCTGGCCTGAACTATAAAACTGATGTTATTTTAGGGCCAAATGCATTGTAGTAACCAACCCCTTAAGGCGCTATGTCAACGAATACCAAGAAATACACCAAGGAAATTTTACCGCTCTTAAATCTCACAATATTCCATCATCACTTGATTTTGTACTGTGTAATGCCGAGCATCCCCAACAATGGTTCACCTCTTCATTGTGACCGATGAGTTTCTAGACATGGGTCTGTGATCAACAACAGAGGGTTCATCTTTCCTGGGAAGGTCATCCAAGATAAGAGATAGAAAAAAGTATTAGGAAGTACAGCTAAGGAATAGGTACTATCAATGGAGCAAAGTAGTCGCAAATCTTCTGACTCCACAAAAGAAAGGAACCCAGCGTGGTGACTACCAGATTAATCCCAAACATACTTAAGAAGAAAAATCTAAGAAACTTTTTTTTCTTAGAATTTCTTTCTCAAGACCTTAACAACTAATTTTGACATTTTTACTTGCTGCCTACTTTTTTTGATGGCAGGGTATATTGCGAAATATAACTTCAACGAAGCTGAGATATTTGCAAAACTCTGGACCGCAGGTGCCTATGGTGGAGAACGAACGCGCTGTTGTCCTTTCTGAGGAGTAACGCGTTCACCACCACACCATGCGGGTCCTTCGTTTCACCTGTCTCTCAGCTAGTTCTATCGATCTTTTTGTCATCAGCAATCAAAATTGTGATTATAACTATAGCCTCAGCTTAACTGGGTTCAATGCCGATTTGGGCTCACCAGATCAATCCTGTTGACGGCTGATTGCTGATGGCAAAAAGATCGATAGAACTAGCTGAGAGACAGGCGAAACGAAGGACCCGCATGGTGTGGTGGTGAACGCGTTACTCCCCGGAAAGGACAACAGCGCGTTCGTTCCCCACCATAGGCACCTGCGGTCCAGAGTTTTCCAAATATCTCAGCTTCGTTGAACTTAACAACTAACTTTCACTAAAATTCTGTAACAGTAGTCGATAATTTTTCTAAATGATAAAATTTATACATACATTTCTATACGAACCTGATGTCACCTCCAACATGTAGAAAATTACGGCTATTCCTATGTTTGGTGTCATACATGTCATATTAAGATAATCATAAATTATCAAAGTGTAGACGAAAACATACAAATGGTGAAGCTCTGTGACTCCTTTAAAGGCATCCGGAGACAGATCCGTCAGTTCTTTGTTGCCGTCGAGCGCTCTAGAAGAAGTGGCATTGAACAGTTCTCCTCAGCTTTAATTTTTATGGAAGTATTGCCGTAATTTCCAAGGTTTGTGTTAGAACATCAGTAAGTGTATTACAACCTAACGTTTTGTAATTGGCGTTTGAAAGTTGCTCAGTACCACCTAGCGATTACCGAACGATGAAAACCGACTGGACTCCTTTATTTTACTAACGATGTCACCTAAAATAATGAAAAACGACTACTTTACATTAACAAAATTTCGGAAGCTCCTTCATTTGCCACCTACATACCTTTCGTTAGCCGATTTAAGCTTTACCGCTAACAAAAAAATTATAAATAAAAGAGCATAGTCGTTTATATTACAGAACGGAAAGCCAACTGGATTGAGATGTTGTGCAATAATGAGAGGCACACGATTCTACCTGGTCGGACCCAACAGACGCACCATCCCCTTCAGAGTCTACAAATTGGCACAAGATTTGTTTGAGAAATGTTCCTCCAATTTGCAAATTTTTGATGATAACCAGGCTAAGCTCTGACAGGGTTATTTTAGAGTTCTATGTAGAACAAGTCTAATCAGAATTCAAGGAAATTTGTGTAGAAGAAAAATACCAGATATCTCGTGTCTTCTTGGCTTCTGTCTAGAAATATCAGATACCAGATCTTTCTAGACAGAAGCGAAAATATTCCTGCATAACGGATGCAATGCAAAAAGCCGAATGAAAGAAGTGCTATAATCCGCACTATATTTAGATCCGGTTAAATAAAAATAAATTGGGCAAAAGTAACAGCAGTGCCAGATTGAAGAATAGTCAAGGAGGAAATTGCCAACAAGCTTTCTTTTGGTTCGTAATTGCGGAATGAGCGCTAATATGAGCGAGTGGGTCAACGGGTGATGAAACGACTAATTTAAATTAATGATCGGTGCAAAAAAAAACAAATAAACTGCCATTGAAATGTGTATGATCGTGCTCCATCATATACTTACCGAGAAGCACATCCCTCCTCTCCCATCCCTGGGTTCAATGAGTATCTATCAGAACTATTCAAGAAAGAACCAACAGTGATTTTTTCCATCGGTTTGCCTGCACAACTTCTTGCACTGGACAAATCTACATCTGTTCTTCTTCAAATCCGTAGTTCCGTTAGGTATGTAGAAAGGTATGAACCACAATGATCGGAGATGACATCCAGAGCATTGAATAAGCTTTTTGTATTAGATGTAGGGGTACGCAGGTGGACTTTGATTGCAGAAGACAGCAGAGTAGAGTAGTCGTAGAGTTCGACTTATCAAAAAATAAGTACAACTCCATGTCATACCAAAATGTTTCTTGACAAGTTGATATGTTCTCAGCAACTAAAGCGTTTGGAGAGCTTTAATATTTACAGAAGAGAATCCAGTTTATTGCTCTAAGCATATATATATATATATATATATATATATATATATATATATATATATATATATATATGATTTTTTACAAGGTATTTACTCAATTTTGAATGATTTTTTATAGAACCGCAGGGACGATGAGATTCGAGCTGAACTTTGGACGAAAATGCACAGCGTTTTATTTACTGCTTATCATCTTATCGTAACCTCCCAACGGCTTACCGTCTCATCGTTGCTGGAAGGTGTTCTTGAGGTGTCAGGCTGCGAAGGCTGCGATCTACAGCGGGTGGTTCATCAACCGAGTAGGTTCTCCTAAGATGAGAAGGAATTCGGCGTTTCCATCAGGAGGACTAGCTAAGACTAAACCAATACTGGGATGCACTATCGTTCTGGTATCAAACTAGTCGCATGGTGGCAAATCTCCCTCTGATCCACATGGGCGGCGACTGCCTGTGGTGGTGAAGACCCTGAGGCAGACTTTGGCCAGGCTGACCTCGGGACTTCAGGGAACAACAGCAAAACGTCGAAAAAGTGGAAATTATGCAGAGGCCTCCACAATCAGCAAAGATGGGCCATCTAAATATCCAAGTAAGTATCTTATCATGACAGAGTATCACCTGTGTCATACGTCGTCCCGTTAATGGTCGAGTGACTCGAGTGTGCGCCACTAAATCTTCTACTTCTCCTTGCCACGTTTAAGGAAAGCTCAATAGGTTCTGCTTGCTCTAGAGACTTTTTAGCGTCACATCTTTTTGTCTAAAGTTTTCGTGGAAAGCTCTGATCATGGGGGCCGGTAGGCTTCTTGCACTACCTTTTCATCCCGAGCAGTACAGTCATTAGCGGCACTTGTCCATTCGTTGTGGTTGTCACTTGCCCAGCTTCTCTGCGATAGTGGTGCGTATAGAACCAAGTCCTTGATTTTTCACCTATCACGTTGATCGGATGTTCGATTTCCTTTCCTCACTCGCGTGACACAGGAGACTTTTGGCAATGTTCTTTCCACTGAATGTTCAATAACGCATACCGACTATGTTTTAAACACATGCATTAAGGCAGAAACAATCATGAAGTCGAAAAGGTGGGGACGGATCCGAGTGTTTTTTTTTCTCCTCACTAAATGCTCTGGAGCTAAATCGTTTCTCATGTTGATTTTCCGACTTAGATAGACGCAACTGGAGTATACGGAGATATTCATTCTGTTGAGTGTGAATGGGCAAACGTAACCAACCCGTTTCTCATGAATATCGTTTTTGTGAGATTTAAGCGAGAACCAATCCTTTTACTGACGTTATCAAAGTTGGCGAGCATTCGTTTAGCTTGGTCGCTCCTTCAAGAACACTGTCATCATCATGGCGAAGAGGGCGTAGCTGCTAATGTCGTGCAGGGTTTGATGTGAAATACGACCACAATGTGGCTGTATTTCACAAAACTCAGAACCTCAGTTGGTCTTCGAACCCACAATTACCCCCTTACCGGGGCCTCACGCGCCTTCCACCACAGGTCGCTATCATTGACGAATGATTGCTGATAGTAGTAGAAGAGTAGAAACACAGCTGAGAGAAAGCCCGAGCAACGGTCTTACTTCGTGCGTTCCATAGCACATGGGTACCTCTGAAATCGCGGGTCCTGAACTCATCTGGGGATCCAGGTTTTTCCACAAATCTCAGCATCCTTGTGACTAAATCTTACATCCTATTTTTTCCATAAAGAAAAGATTAGGCAGCAAATAAAAGCTAAAACATTTTTCCAATTCGACACCACCTATCATAAGGATCCCAGCAGTTGAAATTTATTTGTTTTCTTGCCTCCATCATTGACAAAGTTCCGTTAAATTTTAGAGTGGGTTTGGTTGCTATTTGAGAGGCTTTTGGTCCTAGTCCTTTCTGAATGATAATGATTCTAATTGAGTCGAATCTCTCCGAATTCTGAGGTTGCTATGCAAGGGCGTTTCCACATCATCATCACAGTTACTTACATTATACAGATAGGAGGAAGCAAGTTGAGACCAGATAAGTCGAGCACCATGTTTCCGACTCCGAAGGAATGGCACGCTCAGTAGGGCCCTACGCGTGTCGAATCCGAGCCTTAGTAGCAGTGAACGGCAGTTCTTCCATTGGGCTACTTGCCCTCTTCTCAAACACGTCTAACTTTGGAATTATCAAAAAAATAAATAAGGACAAAGTTTAAATCTTTATGAAGCAAAACGTATGATTCCGATGTTTCTGTTGAAACCTTTATTGCTCACTAAGATTTGTTAGTTCAAATTTAAAACCGGACATTATTTCCTCAGCATATGAATTTAAATCAATGCATGGTGGACTGCCCGCTTTTAGCCGAGGTCGAACATCAACTGGTGTGCATATTTTAGAGAAAATTCTTAATGGAGAAAAATACTTACAATTTTAAAAAATTACTGCCAATAAATGCATAACCAGTTATCTCCTTGATTCGATTACTGCTGAGACGTAGACTTCGAGCTCTTACTGATCGCACTCGACTATCTCCGATGTACTTAATCTAGAACATTCCTTGATGTGAATGTTCTCACAACAAAAAAAAGTCGACCCAAAAAGCGTTTTCATTGTTTTCTTGATTAGAAAACTCCATAAAAAGCGATAAAAGAAAGAGAGAAGAATTAGTACGACAGCCTGAAGTTTCATTGCTTAACGTTGAGAACAGAATCCTAAAAGACAGTCGAGACTTTAGCCAACAAGAAAATCGTTCCCAGAGTCCAGAAGAAACAGTAACTTTATCGAGAAAATTACAATTAGAAATATCTATTCTTGTCCAAGACGACGATCATGCGTCTTAGCGGATGTTCCTTGGAAAGTTCGACATGCTATCACTGCCTGCTGGAAAGTCGTAGAGCATCTAGTGTAGAAATGACCTAATATGAAGAATCTACTAACAGTATTCATCTTGGAGAATCTACCGACAGTTCTCTTCGATTATTGGCTCTATTTTCACAGCATCCTTTTAGAATGCAAGGTTCCGAATCAATAGAAAACCAGGCGAACCGTGTTATTGCATAAAAGGGAGACCTCCACAAGATCGATAATTTACTCCTAATTTGTTTACTGGTGATCATAGACAAGTTTTTAGTTGAGTCATCCGCAACCATATTGGCAGAACACTTGACGAAGGGCAGCCGTGGATGCATCCAGGATTCAGTACGATGGATTACACGATAATGAGATGTGGCGACGTATCGTAAGAGTACAAACGACAACTCTGCCTTGCTTTTGTCGACTTAAAAAAACTCAGTTTAGAACAAATGGAAGTCGTGGATTATTAGGTATTCAAGCTCAAGCCCAAAAATTATTCTTAAACTTAACCTTTCTATTTACTGCCTACTATAATTTTTTAACCACAGGGTATCATGTGAAATACAACTAAGACGATGCTGAGACATTTGCAAAACTCCAGACCGCAGGTAGCTGCGGTGAGGAACGAACGCGCTATTGCCCTTTCCAGGGAGTAATGCGTTCACCACCACACCATAAAGGTCCTTCATTTCACCTGTCTCTCAGCTAGTTCTATCGATCAGCGCCAGCAGCAATCACTTGTCAACGGGATTGATCTAGGAAGCCAAATCGGCAACGAACCTAGTTAAGCTGAGACTGAAGTTAAAATCACAATCTTAAGGACAATGGCGCGTTCGTTTCCCACCGCAGACACCTTCGGTCCGGAATTTTTGAATTATCTCAGCATCATCCTAGTTGTATTTTTTAAACTATGCAATAACTTCGACTAGGAAATATTATACTATTATGCAGCTATGCTCGGGAATGCCCCTGCGGAAAGTCAATTTTTCAATGGTATATTTTTTTTTATAAGATGAAAGATCACTACAAACCTTGGTAAGCCAATGCTGCCCGTTCCCAGCACGATTTAGTAAGGATCGGTCATCGGTTAAACTCTAAGAAAGAGGCGTTCATGCAAAACGGATGCGCTTTTTGACGTACATTCACACTTAACGGGGAATACTGCACTCCAGTTCTTCAGCCCTGCGTGCCATAGTCGTAAATTTAGCATGACACACTTCTTAGGTGCTCAGAACTGAGAAGGCGTGAACGAGAAGAACGCTGAGAGAGCTAGTGCAGGCTTCGAGGGAGGATGCGGGCACCTTGTTCCATTTTCACTTTCTCGACACACTAAAGAAGAAATCTGAAGTTGTGATTGGCCTAAGCGATAAGAAGTCAGAATCGTCGCATGCTACAAATGTCGAAGATCGATGAGGCGAAACCGATGCGTTTTTCGCGAAAAACCGATCGAAGAGAACCCTTAGCGATTGGGTCCTTTTGGAATAACAAGTCCTCAACTTCTTAACGATCGCCCAAAAATGAAAACGTGTTTCGTTGAAACCCGCAAGTGATTAGATCTTGTTGGATTATCCCAGGCAGTTGACAATTACGAATGCAAATTAGCTGGTAGCTACTTTAGTCACTTGGATATCAGTGAGAAACGCTACGTTTTTCTATTCCTTTAAAGCTGACGTCTCGGCAGCATCGCCTTCTTTAAAGCCTGGGAGGGTACATTCACAGGCAATTTACTATGTCAGCTGAAATAGCAAATTGCCTATCAATATACCACTTCAGGCTCTGAAGATGATGATACTCCTGAAACGTCTGCTTTAACGGAATAAAGACTAAAGTAACACTCGTGTTTGCTCAACAAGAATATAGAGAACTATTTCATCAATGCCGACATTAATAGAAAGTCGGTCATGGGAATCAGCGATAGCGTCAGGTGATAACAGTGACTCCGATTTCATCATTATCAGTGAGAACAGCACTTTTTTTGTCGAGCTGTACACTTCAATCTTGCTAGAAACTTCGAAAAAAAAAGAAGGAAGTTGAGCAAAAGCTACCTGATTCCCGGACAAATCAATTTCGACGTCCATTTTGTGTTCGTCGGTCATCTCTAGGCTTGGCATGCGTTTAAGCCCATTGTCACGTAAAATCCTGCAATGAATCATCTGTACGTTTTGAGCGTAATGTGTGTACATCTGTTTTAAAGTCTTTAGTTCGAACTTTTAAATTCCCAGAAATTTTCAGTAAAGTGATAAAGCGTAATTGTCCAGCGCTAATCAATTCCTGACAATTATCTGTGCATACGAATCCACTCGTAGTACGACAGAAGTAGTTGCTTCGTACTTGACCTATAGAATGACTTGTAAGGACTATAAAAGGATAAAGCTCTCGACGTTTATCAATCCCTCAGGGGATGCACCATGCATTCGACTTCATTATGCATCGCTGGAGGTGAATGAACGCATATCTGGCCTTAGCAATGACTCGCGATGGCCTACAAGTGCTGCTATCCTCCAGGGAAAAATCTGGTACCAATTTGCCGACCCCGGAGGGATGGGAGGCTTGGTGGGCCATGGGCGCGGGGATCGATTCCACGTGTGTCGTAGTGGCGCCTCCAACCACTGCTCCACACACACCCCTTGAGGGGACTATACACTGGTATTCTTTTATCCTCGCAAAGAAGTCTGGTATAAATTTTTTCGACCTCGGTGAGATGGCTCTCTGGCATTGTCTTGAGTGTTGAATCGAACCAAAGACAAAGTGTGTATTGTGAGGCGCCTTTAAGCAGTGAGCTATGCACGCCTTTTTAAATTAAATAATTGCTTCTTGTACTCAAACTGTACTCAAACTCACAGTGATTGTATCTTGAGATTTGAGGCTAGCATCACTTCTGAAATCTCTTCAAGTTTTCGGCACCACGTTATCGACCTGTAACTATGGAAATTCTTCACCGTGTCGTTCGTCCCATTTCTTTGACATCATCTGATCGTTATCACCTCGTATTTATACAGTGATTCATACCATTGCTCTTTTTAGAGTGAAAGCTAAATATAGCACGATAAGCGACATTTCGTTGCTTGCTGTTCACCGAACAGAGACAGAACATAAGATTTTTTTGTACAGATCTTTCATTTTCCTTCTCTCTACTTCGAAAATGAACTACACATCTGAAATGCCTCTAAACATTAGCAGAAACTTTTGAGGGAGCGTCGCCGGTGTGCTCAGCTCATTCGAGGACGAAGACGCCACATCGAGAAGAGGAACAACAGTGGACCAACGACAAGGATCGTCTGTTCTGATGAAGATGAGGACATCGAGACATTAGCCGAATAAACATCTCTTATCAAACTCGCGTAAGCTCAACAATATAAACAGAAATTGATTAACAGAAACTGTTGTTTTTTTAAAGCAAAATGAAAAAAATTCCATGTGGACAAAAACCGAAAAATTTCCACCTTTTTTGCTTTTTGAGGAGAACTTAAGAAGAACCTTAAGAAGTTACCTACATTTTCCTTAAATTCGTGAGATGACGCAACGAATTTCCATCAAAGTGACTTAGATTCGACGAGTCATAGATTTCGCTGAAAATATCGTGTCAACTCTTCTCGTCTAGACCCATGGGACTTTGGTTTCGGTGGCTTTGAAATTATAATGACCTTTTTCCCAATGACAGTGGTGAATGAGTCAGCGAAGAATGTGAAGATTATGCATTAGAGGCATACAATACGACACCAGAATCGAGATTACCAACACCAGACTGAATGACGTGGAGGAGAGTTGCGCCCAGTATATTCTTCTTCGTTTTTAGCCTACGAATAGGGAATTACAACCAGTAGCACCTCGGAATTTTGTGAAACACTCGCTGATTTCCGTGATGGCATCCTTCGAAACCGCCATACATGCTGCAGATAGAGAAAATGCTCTATGTTCGTCTATAAATGCTCCATTTTTAATTCCCCATCTACAAGTAGAAATAGACTTACTCCAGCTACACTTCCAGTGGCGGTTCCAAAGCACATCATCAAGAAAATAGAGGACGGCTTTGCAAAACTCTGACCACCTGCTGTCTGCAACTAAAAACGAAGAAGACCTGACTCAGTTGACTCAGTTTAACCTTCCTTGACGTCGCTCATTCTGGAGTTGCGATTCCCCATTCTAAAATCAGATTGCATGCTCCTGTTGCAGAGGCTTAAACAATTTTTCTTGACCTATTTCACTCAATGACAATGCGTTCAGTTCACTTGACATTCCCACGAAGACAAAAAAATACATCTTAACTTCCTCTGCGACGGAATTTTGCAGTTCATCATCTAGGGCTCACTTTTTAAGTTACTAACATCGAATTTTTTAAACTAAATAAACGTTATTTGGCTTCCAAAGTAAAAAAATAGTTTCCTAGTTCCTGCAAGCTTACAACTCTCTTGTCGACAATGATAAAGATGAAAACATTAGCTTACATCTCTTCGAGATTGGGATAATGTTGGAAAAACGTCGAATCCATGGCTTTGATGCTCACATTAAACATAACTCTGGAAAAATGATAAAGACGCATATGATCTTTCATATTCTTGTTGAGCAAACGTGAGGTGTTATTTTACTCTTTGTTCAAGAACAAGCTGACGTTTCGGCGGATTTCTCCTTCCTCAGAGCCTGGAAAGCTCAAGTTGACCGCAATCTACCCAGCCAAACACTTCGAAAGGACACGAAATCCGTCGAAACGTCAGCTTGTTCTTGAATAAAGAATAAAATAACACCTCATGTTTGCTCAAAAAGAATATAAAGAATTATTTGATCAATGCCGAGGTTAACAGAAAGTCACTCGTGGAAATTAAAAGATGATATTTTCCTTATTAGCGCTGAAAGTTAGAATCCTTTTGAAAGGTTCTATTTTTTGCTCAAAAACCAACATGCCCACTCCTAGTGGTAAGATGTCATCTAAACCGTGTTATGCCGTTATTTTTAAATTTGAGACTGACAACATTGCTGTTCTTTTCTAAACTACTTGGTTTTTGTGTACTAGTAGCAACTGACTATACTGGGATTGGAAGATCAGATCCAATTTGGTCCGAATCAAGTGCCCTTAGTGGGATTGATAAATGCTAGTCCTAGTTCGAGTTCACCGATTGCCTTCTATTGGGACTCAATCGTCAGCCGAGTTTAGGGAAACGCTATCGATTTGTTAGTACTGCATTATATCAAAAACCTACAATATCCTAATCGTCGTGGTGAGATTCGCTGGTAGTGCTGCAACTTCATGTCCTTTGCAACAACATTCGCTTCGAAAACCAACAATACACTGACATCCTCCACCGGTGAAACGACACGATTTCTAAACACGTAACTTGAAATTTGGAAGAAAAAAATATTTAGAAGGAAAATCAAGCAAAGAGGTTTGTAGCTTCTTTAAGTCTCATTTTTGTAGTCGGCCTCAATACTTCCGATTAGGATCCAAATTCGCATTGAGTGACTAAACCGTTTCGAAAAATGGCGCCTGTTGCAGTCGTTAAGTAGATAACTAGCTGAGAGGAAGACTAAATAAAGAACCAGCATGGTGTAGTGGTGAACGCGCTGGCGTGTGAAAAGGGTAGCAGCGAGTTCGATTCCCAGCGCAGGCACTTGCAGTGCGAAGTTTTGCAAGTACCTCAGCTTCATTGTGGTTGTATTTCACCTAATACTCGGCCATGAAAAATTACAGTAGGCATTAAATAGAAAGGTTAACACTGCGCTTCGAAAACGTTCTGAAAAACAGTCGTGAAATTACAAAACGATAATTTGCAAACTCTTACAAGAGCTCCTTTCATTCTCTTTCTTGTTACCTCACTACGATGTTACCGTAGAATTCGTTTTGAAATATCTGAGCCTACTCCGAAAAAAATGAAAAAAAACGAGGAGAAGAAATTCCCGAGACTGAAGCGAGGCAAAAATAAGGGTTTCCGGCCCATAAGACTGTTCATAAATGGCGAACTGTGATGTTCAGAATGGGTTCATCTTCACCCAGGGTTACTACTTTTTAGTAGAAATCACAGAACAGCATCATAGCACGAGCTTGATGTATGAAAAATCTGGAGCCGTCTAAGCAGATATCCAAAGAGATGGAGACTAACGGAGCTCATAGGTTCCAAATGGAGTTATGCCAGTTGATTATTTAGTGGATCTCAGCCACTTGATGATCAGTTTCACTAAACATTAGATTACTTAAGTTTAAAACAGGTATTTTACTAAATGTTTCGGAGGTTAGACATTATAAATCTCTTAATCGTCTAACAGCATTGAGGATTCGCTGCTTTTTCTCCGGGTTGGTTGCCTAGTGAGCTTCCTATTAAATTCGAGCCCATAATTTAACAAGTCATCCTAGTTTTCCCTATGATCATCAACTAGTAGTTCTGCCTTAAAGAAGTTGTTGTTGACCAAAGGTACTATGCTACACCCACGTAGTCGTTGGTTCGATTGCGATTCCAGGGCTAGGCAAGCACCCGAATTTCTCTGGGGGTCCGCTAATGAAGACCCCACTTTGGTAGTTCCTTGGAAAGCAAGTCACTGTATAGGCTAAATATGCACTCATCCACCTTTACGATACTACGAATATACCTAATATACATGACGCATGCCCAAGGGATTAGTGACCAACGAATTCCTTATCCTTTGCCTTTCAATGGTATCTTCTTAGCCAACTTGCTTCACCATTCAATGCTGGCTTGAAGAACAAAGCACCGTGGGTGAAGTAATGCTCGTTGATGAGTGGCTACCTGTTTGGGATAGGTGGCCTTTCCACCTGACCACTGCTGACGTAAATCCAATATGGAGAGAGCATTTCAATAAAGGCTATCGTGTCCTGGTGTTTCTCTATTGTTATTGACACTTTTCTAAAGATTGCTAAAGATTGGAAGCATATGGATCCTGGTACTGGTTTACTCCTATCTGGGCTTCCTGATGGAAATGCCGAACTCCTTCTCAGCTTGGAGGACCGCGCCAGGGGATCAATCTCCCGCTGCACATCGCCGTCCGACACCCAGGTACACCACCCAGCCACGATGAGGCGGTAAACATTTGGGAGGATCTGTGAAAACAAAAGTCTGAAATAAATGACAATGTTAACTTTTCATTTGCTGCCCACAACAGTTTTTCTCGGCAGCGTTTTGAAAGGATCTAAAATGAATTTCCAATCACTTGCAGTCATTCTTTGTTACCATATTATATATATGCAGTATTATAATATAAATGACGCATTATGTCGCAAGATGAACAATGACTAGATAAGACGCGCACTATACACACCTTGGCTATTTCGACCTCGCTCCAGGCCAACCAAATAGTGAGCTCGCCGAATATAAGACTTGTTTGAAGAAGGATCTCTTAGTCCGATTTTTGTCTTTGGATGGCAAGATAAAAAATGTGGGAACGCAAAATTAAAGCCATTCAAGGATTCCAGGGAAAACCAGTTTGACCATCATTCAACGACATTCGTGAAGAACGCAAAGTCTAGAAGTGGTGGCCGAAGTGAAGGACGAATCTGAAGACCTTCGAGAATTACAGACGCGAGGCAGTGAACCACATAAGCTTACATGAGTAAGTTAAATCCCTAATGTAATAGTGTCAACTCTACTTAGAATTCGATGAGGTTTTGCTATGGTCATAAAGCGTTTTAGGAGCAAAATGAAGCTTTCCGATAAAGTTCGATAGTTCACTATAGCTTTTGCTGTACTTGTCAGTCTGTGTCGTGCCTAAAAATCGCCGCGTTCCATATCACTTACTGTTCAGCTAATCATCATTTGAATCGATCCGCCATCAGTAATGTCACTTCATTCGCTGCTTTTATTCATCAGAGCTGCTTAGTGGGCTTAGCCGGCTCGAAGTGTGCAAAAGCATGACATTCTTCTCTAAGGTTCTACACTTCCTTTGATTTCTGGAGAAATAATGTACGCTTAACTCACATAAAGAGATCTGTCGCATTCCCCTAAAACAGTATATCACTTATGCTGGCATGTCTTACAATCCGCTACTTTGAAGTGAATTCAATATATTCGAGTAGAGAGTTTTCTATAAAAATTGTAGAAAACAGCCTTACATCTTCACATACTCACAATAAAGGAATACAACAAAACTTATCAACACATACCTTACTGAGAAAGCGAGGCGGTTCATTCGACCGCAATGTGTATACGGTAGTAATTAGACTAGTCACTAACTGTATAAGGAGAACAGCGGTCACTAAACAACACTGCATTGACAGGAACTGCTCAAGTTGCCGATGAATCGTTTTCGCTACAACTGAACTCAACACCTGCACTGATAAGATCAATGGCGCCGTTGGTATACACACTGACACATTCGTGCATGTACAGACACATACCAACACACACACACAGCTACACACATATGCACGAACACGAACACAAACACAAAATGCCCACATATATACACATGTATTAGATCCAGGTATGCATATAAACACGTGCACACATATACGCACATAACATGCACATTCACACGCACACGCGTATCCACGTAAATATAGACATGTACACCTACAGACTCGTACCTACATATACACACCGACAAGCGTATGTACACATGAGTACGTACAGATGTACATAAACCCACGTACATAGAATTAGTTGTAAACACATGTACGTGCACATTTTCCCTATAGGACAAGGAATCGTCAGGAAATATCGTTTTAATCACACTGAGGCACCACAGCCGGAGCAAAAAAACATTCAACTACAATAATAATGGACTGTACATGACACCACGATGAAATAGGTTCATCCTTTATTTTTTTCACATAATTAAGTAGAATAATTTCATTCCCTAAGGTGGTCTGGTTAAATAGGCTGCATATGCTGTGGAATGTATCGTATGCTTTTACACTGTTGAATTACCCAAAATTACTATCTTGTTAAACACAACTACAATGATGCTGAGATATTTGCAAAACTCCGGACCTCAAGTGTCTGCGGTGGGGATCGAACCCTTGTTACCCTATCCGAAGGCTAACGTATTCACCACACCATGTGGGTCCTTCTTTTCACCTACCTCTTTTCTAGGTGATTGCTAATGACATTAGTAGATAGAAAACTACATGAGAGAGGGGCGAATAGCACAGTGGTAGTGGTGTCTGTCATCACGAACATAGTGCTAGTTCGATTCCGCTCCGTGCCAACCAATTTTTTTCGGGAACGGGGAATTGGTACCGGACTTGTCTGGGAAAAATCACTCTCTGCAATCCAATTAGAAACGCTCCAGCTCGGCTATCTCAGGACTCCAGAGAGAAGTGATCCACCAGCATTTTACAACATTCAAGATGAAATGGAAGTCCTCAAGCAGCAACCGAAGCCACACGTAAAAGTTGGAAGATCTTCGTGGACAGTGGATGCGAGAAAACGACTCGATTGTGAGAAGTGCGGGGATTCGCACAGTAGAAGTGAAGACAGATTAAATAAAATAGGATGAAATAAAATGAAATAAAAACGCACTACGTCAACTCCAAGAATAACCGAGACAACCCGTAAAAAACATGCAGGCTCCATAGTACGGGCTGATGAGGGCGACTACTCCTACAAAAAACAAGAAAGGTAAGGAAAATGGAAGGAAAAGTGGGATGCCAAAAACTAGTGCTAGACATTCGTGCTCATGAGTAGCGAATACGATAACGTTACAAAAATGTAGTGATTAGTTCGGACTTGGATTTGAGTAATAACTATGGGAGGCAAGGGTTGAATAACATAAGGAAAATGTTATCCACAAAGTGAAATACTCGGAGTATTTGTAAAGTATCGCATTTTAGCTTAAAAACCGACTTTCAGTAAACGGCGGCAAGAATAATCAATATTTTTCAAGACTATTTAGCTAGCATAAAGTTGGTGTTAAAAAAATTATTTGGTTACCTTTCCACTCCATGTCTTCGTCTTCTTAAGAGCCGGATTGACCCTTTCGATGGTCTGCAAGTGGTCGTCTCCTCATAGATCATTTCAGATGCAGACAACAGGCTGACATCCGTTCTGTGTAAACGGGCATCTAAGAGGGAACTTCTTCATTCGAGCGGTGCTCATTCCACTGAATTCAACACAATGAGACAAAAACCACCCACACTGCGTGGATAACCAACCATTGAACTATTGAATTGGGTCAATTCGGCTTTGAAGAAGACGAAGAACTTGGAACGTTAGATTAATAAATCTTTATGCAAACATCATTTTGACTTGGATACGGAAAAATACCGCGTTTTGATTTTACGAACAGATTTTTCTTGGGTTATTTGCCTACATAGCATTTGGGCAGATTACAAGGAAACATTACGTTTGGAAAATCAGATTGGTTAATGCCCGAACTCTTTTTTATAAATGATAAGGTGTTTATCCACAAAGGTTTTCGGATTGGTACATAGGTCCCGCTACCACAAGAAAATTTTGCCTTGTTCGTGAATATCACTGTATTCGGTCGATCTGATTTATCCATGAATCTCGGTGTTAGTGACGGTCTTCCTCATAGCGGTGACTATCTTTAATGAGGTTCGGCGAAGCACTGAGCTTGGATGTGTGCTATAATGTGACATGCGATGTCAATTATGGAAGAAGTATGCGTTTCTTCCTATCCCCGTTGCACTCTTACTCTGTGAACACTGTTTTTGACTAATTCAAAAGCTTATTTTTTTCCCCCGTAATAACCATTCCAGGATAATCGCAGAGGATGAAATGGGAATTCCTCGCACTAAGCAATTTGAGCTATAACACAAAAGACCGACTTTCTATAAACCTCGGCATAGATAGTTGATATATTTATTTGTTCGGCATAGATAGTTGATATATTTATTTGTATGATCTTATAAACTGTATGATCTGTCCTAACGGGAGAGACGGGGATTGCATGAGTTCAGGTATAACATACTTGATCTCATGTAACGCATGCGGTGAGGAATATATTGGGGAAACGGGTAGACCACTTTGTGTCCGCATAAAAGAACATCCAGATGGGAAAGCCAAAATTCGTCAAAACACTCCTCCAGGTACGCATAGGGCACAAAAGAACAACGGCGATGATTTTGAAGTGACTGTACGGGTCCCAGCGCAGAAGTCGAAAACATCAACGCGCAAAACTCTTGAAGCGCTTTGGATAAATTTCAAAAATCCAAAGATGAACCGGAAAGACGAATGCCTCACTATCACACGTGACCTGGCGCCCTATTTCAAAATGATATTTTGACCCCGGGGTGTGTCGTGCTGGCGACCCCACGTGAACAACGCGTAGGCCAGTCCCACTCGTAACATTACGGTGAGTAGCCTTTCAGTATGACCGTAGCATCCTAGCCCACCATCTATTTAAAACTTTGATTTTCATTAATACTTTAGCCTTTACACCGAATAACTAAAGTATTCTAATATAAAATACGTCCAGGCTCTGAGGAAGGCGAAATCGCCGAAACGTCAGCCATCGACCAACAACACCAACAACAACGACAACGACAACGAACACCTATTCCAACCTCACATCAGCTAAAGAAGATCAGTTTATAAGATCATACAAACAAATGAGCTATAACACCTAGTGGGTCTGCAAATGATGAGCGACGCTTGTCTTCGAAGGTAGAAACACTAACTTCATACATCGATTCGTTTCCATTAGTCTTTCTGCAGGGCATAATCACTTCTAATACTTTCATTTATCCACTTTATATGTTCTTTCAACACATCTGCTGTGTGGATCTCAGCACTTCCCGTATTCGATTCATTTCCCTCTGCTTTATTGCTCACAAAGGTCGTCGAACATTTCGCACGTTGTTTCCGCTACTATTTGAGGGTTTCCTTTTCTTTTTTCATTGGTATAGTGGAGCGCTGGTCCAGTCAGTTTTTCTTGAAGTATTGGAGATGAACAGAATAAGGAGTCCTGACGTAGATTAGAGGGGGAGCTGCTGGAGGGGGTCGAACTAGGGTCTTATGACATTACTAACCACTTCGCTGCTACTTCCGATCACCTCTACGATTCTAAGAATTATGTCGAATGCAATCCCCCCAGAGCATCGAGCATGATTTTAGTCTTGTCACAAATGTCACTTAACAATGGTAGAGTCGGCTCTCCATGGAGTCCTGGATTAGTTGTGTTAGAGCGTTACCACGTTGATATCAACGAGTGAGTTGACCCCAGAAAGTCTGGTATCACTTTCCTGACCTAAGAAGGTACAGAGGCTTGGTCCATCCACATAATGTTCTCTTCTCTTCAATGAGGTTTTCTCATCGGCCAGTGTCGCTTCGGATAACATGTAATCTTATGGGCTTATATAGTGAAAAATCTATTGCTCGAACATCCCATATGAAGAGGGATGACGTTCATATGTTCAACAATTTAATCGACGTCAATGAAACTTTTCGAACTAACTGTCTTCTCAACATTGATTTGACGACTTTCTGCACTTCAGTGAGGCATAACGCTTACAACAATATGGCGTAAATAAACTCCAAAGGCTCCATCTGATATTCATCTTGCGCTGAACTCGCACTTATCATATAGTATCACTACCATAAGTAAGACTACCACTATTGTACCAGTTATAAAAACAACCATCTCACGGAAATCTCGGCTGTTCTGTGCTGAAGTTATGGAAGAAGTTGTAAACGCTCACCCCTTTATCGCTGTTTGGAACCTCTGCAAAATGTTTCCTTTTTTTCTTCAATGCTCAACTTTCGCACAACTTTGAAAAAATGAGATGTTTTCTGTTTTTCCCAACGACAACCTTAGCACACTGATGCACTGTTCTTACGTAACTGAGAAGTATTTGCAGATACTTGAAAAGAAATGGCTACCTTGCACCTTCAATTTCTTTTAGTTAAGGAATTTCTCAAGCATTTTATCACCCATTTCATTTATAGGCTTAATCTGAAGGGCAAGGGTGTTTCTCAACGGACCAACACTTGAAGACTCGTCATGTATTCGACTCCATGCGTAACATCGATAATGTGAGTACGTGCGTATTTGCCTTATACAATAACTTGTCGTAGGTTGCCGATAAAAAATAAAAGCTCCCTGAGGGATGCGCAATGCATTCGACTTCATAAGGCATCGTTGAAGGTGATTGAATGCATATCTGACCTTTACAATGACACGCGGTGGCCTACCAATATATCGAAACAATGCTGCTGTTCTCACAAAAGTGTGTGATACCAATTTGCCGATCCCGTAGGGATGGAAGGTTTGATGAGCCTGGGGCGGCAGTATCGACCCCATGTTTGTTGCAAGGCGCCTCCGACTACTGCTCCACACGCACCCATAGCCTGTTGATATAACAAAGAAATGTTTCGAATTCTCTTAGTCAACCCTTATACCTATTCATCTCTTTTAGGGGAAAGGAGCGTATGATCAGTTCAGGCAAGAATTTTCGAACCAAAGACCATTTTCTAAACATATCTTCACCTACTTCACTATTCGCACCAGTCGATCTCATTTGAATCTGTACAAAAAACACGAAAAAAATTTACTCAACATGCCCTAGTAGGTAATCTAGCAAAGTAGAGCAAAAAAGCTACCAATGCAGTTCTGAACTGCTTAAAAATCACAAGGATTCCACCCTTATGGAATTTTTGAATGTCATTCGTGAATTTGTCATTGGTCAAGTGTGATGTGCTCTTATAGGTAATACAGTAAAATCGAGCAAAAAAAAAACATCAGTGCAGTTCTGAATTGTCGACGAGCCAAGGATTTCATGCCTATTAAAATTTTTGAATATCACTTGTGAATTTTTTAGTGGTCAAGTGTTAAAACAGTGGAAGGCAACGACGATGTCCTGAAACGACAAATGATGTCCATGTCATTTAGATGAAATGGCTCGTCATCCGTTGTACTGCTTCCATGATGTCCTGAAAGTAAACCACTTGAACACTAGAGTCTTCACTATCCTTGACTCTTTTTTAGAAGCCTTGGATAGTGGAAACTCTACTGTTCGGGTGGGGGGGGATCTGGCTTTTCAATGAGTTTTCACTACTGCGAAAGAAAATCTTAAATGCTTCCAGCAATCTACGATTTTTTGAAACTAACTTAGTCGAAGAAAAAAATGATCAGGCTTGACTACGGAAGAAATATGCGTAGGTTGTAGAACAACAGTGTAAGCAAGCACCAATTTTGTTTTAGTAGTAAGGACAGCACAATTTAACCAAAAGCTACTGGAATATTATGTTTCTTTTTCGTGATTGTAAAAGATGGAAAAAAAAACGAGAGCTTGAGGCAGGTTACGATATTTTAAGTTGCCCCGTTGGAATTACATAGGGTTTTTGACCGGAACTAATATGTCATCAACGTATTTCGAACCAACAAGAAAAGCTCGCTGTTCGGCACTTTGTCGTATTGTTGGCGATTGTCCAGCATGTAGTACACAGCATTCTGATCCCTTGTGAAAAAGGCCAGCCACCATCCAAACGTTGAGGTGACAGCGGTGATGAGGAACGACTGGCATACTTGGGACGCCAGATAGAGGTCCACTACCTCAGTGAAATTTGAAACCGTGACGTCCTGAATCGAATATTGGTAAGTGTTTCTTTTGGACTCTTCCAATGGTGGCAGCTCATTCATGCGACTCATGGATGGATGATTAAGGACTCCATATAAAACACACATTTCTCTTCCAATTTCCAGCTTTTGCTATCATCTCCGATAAATGGTTCATGAAATCGCGATCATCTCCGAAAATCATGAAGCGCGAAATACCCTGAGCATTTTCATGGTTAAAAAAAGACAAACTTAAAAAAAAAGGAAAAAAAGGTAGGAAAAATTACACAGATGCTTGCATTTTAGGCTGTGATTTTGGAGTTTTTTCACAAGACCCCCTGCTCAAATTGAGTATAAGGGAATATCTTTCAAATACCAATAACATGGGTATCAAAAGATGGCATTAAAAATAATCATGACCTTCTAAAACCTCAGCTACTTGCAAATCTGCAATAGATCCCCTTCGAATGCGTCATTAATTCGACTGCACTCGTAGCATCGTGATGGCGATTTGATGCATGCTTGACCTATACAATGATTTGCGAGACTTACCGATCCATTAGGTTAGCGCTTTTTATCCCTCTAACTAGGCTGGTGACAATTTGAGCCCAAAGAGAACACGAGTTTGATTAACTCGAGGAGACATTGAACATAGGAACCTTCATTACCCATGCGAAGTGCGTAACGAATTAGTATCGTTTCATCGGAAGGTTTGCTCAAAACGTGACTATATATGAAGTGGACTAGTGCCTTTGAAACGCTACAGCTATTTTAAAAGCAAAAAAAAAATTGCAGGATTGCGGAGTAGCCTTAAAAATCTCAACTCCACAACGATCATTTATGAAGAAAAGCAGCTCATGTTCAGAAAGCCTACTTGTTAGTTATTTATAATATTTCTTACTTCCTAGATTTCTATCCTGTTATCATAAGCGGAACGGAAATTGAGTCAACCCACTGAACATTAGACTGCCATTCACAGAATTTGGGTCTGCCGAAAATTTACTCAAAGACTCATGAAGAATTGAGTGCGGATTATTTCTTTAAAGAAAAAGAAGAAACGATTCACTCGAAAGAGTGCTGTTCTAAAGAAGCACTACAGCTTCGACGATCCTCACCCATGTGGTGACGCTTTCTTACCAATGGCAAAAGAACAGAAACGGTTAAGTGAAAGTAAATAAATAAATGAGATCCTGTGATTAAAAATACGAAGCCGATAAGAGTCGAATGTGAGAAAACTTACCTGGTGTTTAGCAATGCTGTTCGCTGCGTAAAATGAGATCCTGTGATTAAAAATACGAAGCCGATAAGACTCGAATGTGAGAAAACTTACCTGGTGTTTAGCAATGCTGTTCGCTGCGTAAAAAGTGTCGTTTGCGTCTGTAGAAACTTTGAGCTTAACAAAGTCAGTCATCCGGACGTGTATGCAAAGCATACTCGCATCATTTCTAGGTAAATTAATAACAAACTAACGTCTTCTGATAGTTGATGACTTTCATAAAGATCAGCAACAATCGCACACTACGTTGTTGGCTTCATGAGCTTACGCGGTGTTGTTTCATAAAATCTGCTCAGTGTGGGTCGTGATGAAATTCGTGCACTTTATACTATACTAAGCTAGACTGGATTTCAGCACGAAGACCAAGTCACAAGAAACAACAGCCGTGAACACATGGCTCGAATCATCGCGGCTTTGATGAGAGGGAAGCCTAAGCGTGGGCGGCCAGGTATCGCGGGACCTTTTTGGTGGGAGCAGATAAGCTGCGTCGTTACCACTGAATGGAGTATCTGATTCTGCAGAGAGAAAACACTGTGGTAATGGAAGAAGCAATGATAGGCATGCTATCGCAATAAGTGAGACAGTATTCTCTACAAGGCATAAAGTGTTCTTTATAAGCAGCAATAAACAGGTTTTGGTGAGTAGCTCGTGAGAGATGACAACCAGATTATTAATTATTCATACTAACACTAAATAAAACCCGGCTTCAAAAACAACCTCACAGTGATAACTTCTTCATAATGCTTTTCCCTTCACGTCTAACGTTGCCAGAAAATTGCAGAAGATTCCGAATTTCGGGAAGATAGTCATCGAAATAGCGCGGATTTTGTCCATATGTGAAGTCCAGCAACAAATAATCAGCGGATTCTTTTAATAGCCTGTAACATTGATAGTAACGTCCTACAGTCACATTTCAATGAAATGGTAAGAACTGTTGTGAACAAAATAGTGAGGTGTTAGTCAAGTCGTCAAATGTTGTAATAACAGATCTAGAAACCCTGTTATCGTAAAAGCACTTTAATACATGTATATTGAAGCCGATTAAAATGATACTGAATTTTTTTTCCCCAAAAAAAAGCTCGCGACAAAGAAGTGGGAAGAAATTTATAACAGTTGAAGGCGATTAATCCAATAGTAATTTGAAAGCGTTCACCTCTTGGGATCGCCGTAAGCGCAGCATGATTTTCCAGCAAATTGGACGAGCGTCTGCTTAGTCTCGTTCTGTAAAGAATATGTGAGATGAGACCTCAAGTGCCTTAACTGTAGGACTTAGTAGCCTGAAGATTTATTAGGACATCATGAATAAAAACAAAAGAGGGGTCGCGATGCAGTTGCATCATTTTACTTGAAAACGCTATATAGATATTTACTTGGATACTTGGATGGCCCGTCTTCACTGGTTGTGCAGCCCTCATCATAATTTCCGTCTTTCCGAAGACTTGCCGGTTAAGCCATTGTGGTTCCCTGGAATCCCGAAGTCAGCTTGGCGAAATTCTGCCTCAGGTCTTCAGCACCACAGGCAATCGCTCCCGTTGTGGATCAGAGGGAGATTTGCCACTATGCGACTTTGATACCAGGACGGTGATGGATCCTGGTATTGGTTCACTCTTAGCTAGGCTTCCTGATGGAGACGCCGGACTTCTCAGCTTGGGAGACCCTGCCGGGAGGACGAATCCCCCTGCTGTACATCACAGCCCGACACACAGGAACACCTTCCAGCCACTATGAGGCGGTAAACAGTTGGGAGGATATATATATATATATATATATATATATATATATATATATATGTAACCGATACACGGAACAGATAACCAAACTACGTCGTCCATGCCTTTGAACATATTTCATTCGCCTTTAAGGTATAGAGGATATTTACCGATAGCTTAACATAAGTAGGCGGAATAGAAATGAGGATAGTTGACGATAAAGAACTAGGAGCAATCAAACAATATTAAAACTATAATGCACCACCTATGTGTATAATTAAGCACGCCCACAATTTTCTGTGCGCTAAACGGGCACTTCGTGAATCACAAAACGACCCTTCAAACGTGACGTGTTCCGCAAAACAGTGTGAGAGATGCCTTAAAAAATTACATGTATAGCCAATGGTTCGACCCCTGCACAGTAATAACCAAATTTAGTATACTTCCGGAGCTGGAGGGCGTGTGTGGTGCAGTGGTCGGAGGCGTCCTGCAACACACACGTGGAATCGATCCACCTATCCACGACTCACCAAGCCTTCCGTCCCTCCGGGCTCGGCAAATTAGTACCAGACTTGTCTGGGAGAATAGCAGCACTGGATCAATCCATCGGCAGGCCACCGCAAGCCGTTGTGAAGGTTAGATATGTATTCAATCACCTCCAAACGATGCTTAATCAAGTCGCATGCATGGCGCATCCCTCAAGGATTGATCAACGCCGAGAGCTTCATCCTTTTTTTATCCAAAGCTGGAAAATTATTTCCAGACTTTTTTGATTAGAGTTCGGTTCCATCTTTTTATGCCTGTGCTTGCCTTTGAGGGAGAACAATTGGAACTCTCTAGCACGGTCATTGCATAATTCTGGAGTGTATTAATTTAACTAGCATTTACCCATATTTGTGAAAATGATGGAATCCTTAAGCGGCAGTTGAACCAAAAACAAATCCGAAGACCTTTATGGATGACTGGTGTGAAACAACGAAAATAAGTATGAATTCCATAAAATAAATGCAACTCGGTAGTTTTGAAGTACGAGGAACTGTTTCTGCGAAGACCATGGAAGCGTTCATATCCATCGACAACATCAATTTCTTCCTTACCAATCTATTTAACATAAGTCTAGTATATGCATTCCATTACTCTTTTAGAATGAACGTTATCAGTAGGTTATTCAGTCAAAGTGGTATTAAAAATAAAGAGAAACACCACTTTGTAAAAGTGTTATGCTACCTTTCCGGTGTAGCTAGTTGATCAATCAGCCAGTCGTTCAATGCAAGCCGTCTTAAGAGAAAACAATGTTAAAGTCAATACAGTAAATCTACACAGGCAAGCAGGTTATTCTCTGCAATAAAATAGGTAACGAAATTACAAGTAATGTACGACGAAACGAATTCTATGTGGTATCGCAATGACGCTGAGATGAAACATCTATTAATAACTCGAAAGACAGACTTTCTATAAGCCTTGGCACAAGTAATAGATATATTTATACGTTCTCATAAACTGATCTTGTTGAGCTGATGCGAGGAAGTATAGTTGCCGTTGTCGTTTTTGGTTGATGGCTGAGGCTTCCGTGATTTCGCCTTCTTCAGAGTCGTGCTGTTACGAAGGGGCCACTCGTAAAAGTACGGCCCTGAGGAAGGCTAAATAGCCGAAACCTCAGCCATCAACCAACAACAATAACAACAACAACAAAAACAACAACTTTACCAATATAGCATCAGCTCAACAGGATCAGTTCAAAATACTCTGAGATGTTATCGAGTTCATTTGCTTTGATTGGTGTTCTGGTTTCGTCCACAAATTTCTATCTATATTTTTTTAATTCCTTAGCATAACAGAAAATGAGCCGGTCTTGTCATTGGGCTAGTAGGGAACAGATGAACGAGAACGCCATAAAATTGGATCCCTACAGAATTCACGTATTTTATAGAAGTGCACCTATGATTAAGATGGGGTGTGTGTAGCACAGTGGTCGGAGGCGCCCTTCAATACACATGGGATCGATCCCGTGCTCAAGGCTCACCAAGTCCATCCCGTCTGGGTCAGCGAATTGGTACCAAAGTTGTCTGGGAGGACAACAGCACTGGCTCGGTACATCGGTAGGCCACCGCAAGTCATCGGAAAGACCAGATATGCATTCAATCACCTCCAAACGATACTCAATTAAGTTGAATGCATGGTACATCCCACAGAGAGTGATCAACGCCGAGAGCTCTATCCTTCTTTATCCATCTAGGACACGGTGGGTCTACTAGCTGATCGAGTTCACCAGCTACGCTGGCACTTAGATACGACCCATAGATGAAGAAAGGAAACTCGCAGAGGTAAAAATGCAAAGAACACCATTCGTCAGTTTACAACCAGAACGTGGATTAGGTGGGCTTTTGTGGAAGTTTGCTTTTCAATAGGCGTCACAAGGATTTGAGAATAAAATCGTGTTTCACAAATTTTAATTTCTCCATGTCAAAATGAAGAAAGACTTTTCAGCAAACACTGTCAAAATTAGAGAGCACTTCTTCTGCCTGGTTTATGTGTGATGTCTGAGGCTCGATGATACCAGCAAAACAAAGATAGCGTTGTTGCCAAACGAAGGATTTCACTCTTGTGTAACATTAGAAGCCATTAGTGAACCATGTGATGACCACCCGTTAAGACGGCTGTTTTGGAATGCAGAATTTCTTTTGTCGTGGCTTGAAAATGTCCTCTTTCCTCGCTCATGTTTTTTAACACTGATGTACTGTATCTTTCTATGAAGTCGCGAGACCGTCGTTCCAATGCTTTTTTTTCGACACACTCTTGAGCACCTCAGCTTCGATTTCATGATCTGTTAAGGAATCGGTAATTTTTTTGCTACATGTGACAGATCGTTGAGTAGGCTTCCAAAACACCATCGTTACGGTAATGGGCTGCAATAGAAGTCTTTCGCTTGTGCAGTAGCTACTAATTAGCATTCATTACTGAAAGCGGGAGGGCTGGGCTCGCGTCGCGCAGTGGTTGGAGGCGCTACTGCAACGCGCACGTAGAATCGACCCCCCACGCTCATGGCCGCCAAGCCCTCCATCCCTCCGGGGTCGCCAAATTGCTATCAGACTTGTCTGGGAGGATAGCAGCACCAAAATGAGGAAAAGGAACAGCCGTAAGGATATTTCAACGTTCTTTTTTTTCTGGCAGATTTCATGCTATTAGGCCGTTCAGAAATAAATGAGCGTTACTACCTATATTGTTTAAAATATCACAACTTGGATGATGCTAAGATATTTGCAAAACTTCGGACCGCAGGTGTCTGCGGTGGGGAACGAACGCGCTATTGTCCTTTCCGGGGAGTAACACGTTCACCACGACACAATGCGCGTCTTTCGTTTCGCATGTCTCTCAGCTAGTTCTATTGACCTGCGCCATCAGCAATCACCCTTCAACGGGACTGATCTAGGGGGGAGCCCAAATCTGCAACGAACCTAGTTAAGCTGAGGCTGAAGTTGAAATCACAATCTTAACCTTTTTTATTTGCTGTCTACTTTTAATTTTCAGTGGCAGGGTATCATGTGAAATACAACTAAGTTGATGCTGAGACATTTGCAAAACTCCGGACCGCAGGTGTCTGCGGTGTTACTTCCCGGAAAGAACAATAGCGCGTTCGTTCCCCACCGCAGGCACCTGCGGTCCGGAGTTTTGCAAATATCTTAGCATCAACTTAGTTGTATTTCACATGACACCCTGCCGCTGAATTAAAAGTAGGCAGCAAATAAAAGTTAAGATTATCACAACTTGCTTCAAACAAAACTTTATTAGTCAAAATAAAGCATATTTAAATCAGACCTTTTTTGCCAAAGAGAATGAAGTTTACTTATCCTAGTTGCATAGAACTCTAGAGTTCTGGAATCGGTGCATTCGTTGAATGCATTTTTTGCGTCGTTGTTGTTGGTAGAGCATTTCTCGCAAAGGAAGTTGTCAAGGCGCCCGAAGAAGTGATAGTCGATAAGCGAGAGGTCTGATGAATATGGCGTTTGAGGCAAAGTTTCATAGCTCAACTCGTTCAACTTTTTGCAGCCGGACGTTTTAATGGAGAAGGATTGCTCTTTTTCTGTTGACTAATCCCGGTCGTTGTTGTTGAAGTTTACGGGGGCATTTCGTCGATTTGTTTGCAATCTGCCGTTATCGTTTCGCTGGGATTCAAAGAGCTGTTATGAGTCAGCTCAACTGCAGACCACCAAACAGTCACCATAATCTTTTTTGGGTTCAATTTCGACTTTGGGAAAGGTGTTGCATAGCCTGATCGCAATCCAATCATTTAGCTGAACGTCGCCGGTTCTCGTACAGAAGCCAATTCTCGTCACACGTCACAATTCGATCGAGGAAAGGCTCGTTTTTGCTGTGCAGAATAGGGGCAGCAGACACTTCAAAACGGCGATTTTCTTGATAATCGTTTTGTTCGTGCGGCACCCTCTAGAGGGACTGGTCCTTTTCTGTTGACTAGTGCCGGTCGTTGTTGTTGGAGTTTACGGTGTCTTTCATCGATTTATTGGCAATATTTCTCTGCTGTAATCGTTTCGCCCGGATTCAAAAAGCTGTGGTGAATCAGCGCGGCTGCAGAACACCAAACAGTCACCATAACCTGGTAAACCTCTTTTTGGCGCAATTTCGTCTTTGGAAAGTGCTGTAGAGCCTGGTTGCAACCCAGCCATTGAGCTGAACGTCGTCGGTTGTCGTAGAGAATCCATTTCTCGTCGTCCCTCACAATTCGAACAAGAAAATGGTCGTTTTCTTGCTCAGAATAAGAACAGCCGACACCTGAAAACGGTGATTTATTTGATTATCGTTTAATTCGTGAGGCTCCAACTTGTCGAGTTTTTTGTCTTTCCAATGCGATTCAAGTTAGTGGAAGTTGTTCCTGCTTACTCCAATTTGTTCTGCAAGCTCTCGAACAGTTGTTCGCGTGTTTGCTTCCACTAGTGCCTTAAATTCGTCGTCGTCAAGTTCATTGGCACGTCCGCGGCCTTCCTCATCTTCGAGGTCGAAATCACCAGATTGGAATTTCGGAAACCATGTTCGCACTTCACCCCAAACTTCTTTAATGTTTCGAGCCGTCTGTGCTGCACTGCGACCAAGTTCGAACTCATAAAAGAAAATCTGATTTTGGCACCTAAAATTGCAAAGCTCAAATTTGGCAAGAAAATTTAACTTT
This sequence comes from Angiostrongylus vasorum, assembly GCA_018806985.1. Classification (NCBI taxonomy): domain Eukaryota; kingdom Metazoa; phylum Nematoda; class Chromadorea; order Rhabditida; family Metastrongylidae; genus Angiostrongylus; species Angiostrongylus vasorum. Next base: position 13,492 of record JADANN010000040.1, on the reverse strand, counting down.
CGACATAATATGAAGACGTGTTTAAGAAAGCATAAAATTGGCTTTCTAACAAAGGATAAAAACTCTCGGCGTTCATTATTTCCTGAGGGATGCGCCATGCATTCGTCTTCATTAAGTATCGTTTGAGGTGGTTGAATGCATATTTCGCCTTTACAATGGCTCGCGGTGGCCTAAGGATGTATCAAGCCAGTGCTGCTATCCTCCCAGACAAGTCTGGTGCCAATTTGCCGACCCCAGCGGGATGGGAGGCTTGGTGGGCCATGGGCGCGGAGATCGATCCCACGTGTGTGCCTCCTACCACTGCGCCACGCGGGTCCCTCGACTTCCTAATAATATATAAATTTTAAGGTGCAAAGATTATTTTATTGGTAAAAAATACATTCAAACAACAAATATTTTAAAACGCCCATTCATTTCTGAACATTCTTTAACGTAACGCGATAGTTTCTTAATCGTTTCTATTCACTGTTTACTGCGCCAAACAAAAGGAATCCCTCACCTGATTTCCCAGTCGACCGTAATTTAAATGAAGTCCAACATATTTTTCGACTCTTCGTTTCTTGTCACTTACAGGTTCTACTCGATACCAAAGGATTACGATGAATTGTATAGATAAAATACCAATCAGCAGATACCAACACGACGATATTTGTTCCATCTAAAATTTCAGTGTTAAGTACGTTAAAGACCAGAGAAACAAAGTTACCCAACGCTTATGCTGGAGAGTTCAAGCAGAGCCCACATAGCTCTGATGGACGAAAATCGGCAAAATGCTTCCCTCCCGGTCCGCCTAATTCGTAGGCTTTAGCTTTAACGATCTGCTCAATAAGAATATACGTAGCAAATTTAAACGTGCTCTTCAAAATCATGAAAAATGATTGGCAACATTGACTGGCCCAATGAAGTTGAATTTATCTGCTGAGTCTCTTAGGTGGAAAAAAATACCATTCAGAGTTTCAGTATTGACCAATTCCTCAGTGATGCGCCATAGATTCGAGGTGCTATTTGAAGGCATATTTCGCTCATACAATGGCGTGGTGCCTGTATACCAAAGTCAAAGTACTTGTCTTCGCAAATAACTTGGAGTCAACTACAATGATGAGATATTTGCAAAATATATACTCCAGGCCAGGTTCTGGAATCAACTTTCCGTCCTCAGAGTTACGGTATGTCCTGATCCGGTGAGCGACCGAAACATGAAGCATGCATGTGTTGCGCGCCATCATTACCCATTACATTCTCCAGGGCTTGGAAAAACGAATACACAATGGAACTGGTTAAATCACTTGAGTTTACCCCTCATATCTCTTTCCCTCAGTCAAATTTTTTTCAGCACTTTTTCCCCTATCCCGTCTTATCCTTCTGCCTTTGTCTTTGTTCACTCAGTTTTCACAGTTGGACGCCGATTTAGACACTATTTAAAGCCAAACAACTTTCGCTATTTGCTCTATACTAACCAGCATAACGCCAACTGCTACAGGGTGGATTAACCGTTGAAAAACGAACTGTTATCAAGTGATTGCCATATCAGCAACACCCCCCCACCCCCCCCTATATAAAAGAGCACTGCCAGGTGACCATGCCTTATTCATGCGGTGTTCCACTGGAGAAAATCCGTCTCGGTGCGACTACGAAGGCGCCACCTCGAGAAAACGAACAACTGTGGACCACCGACACGGATCATCGGAATAAATCTGTTACCAATTTTGTGTAAGCGCAACAATTTAAATGCGAACTCACTATTTAAAGTACTTTCTTAGAAGTTACTTCTTAATTTTGTCATTATTATGTCTCATTTATAATACGATGACCAATATCAGTTGTCAAACAATTCTGCTGCACAGAGTTTGCACAGTTGACAACTGAATGCGAGCGAGCTCACCTAGTTGTCAAAGCAGCTAAGCTAACACTATCCGGGAGGAAATCGCTTTTTGTATTCCAACTATGAACGCTCTTGCCCGGCTACCTCAGGACTCCAGGTTGAATGGACTCGACCAGCATTCCACGACATTCAAGATAAAAAGAAAATCCTTAAGCAGCAACCGACGCCAGCCATAAAAGTTGGAAAACCTTCGTGGATGACGAGTGCGGAAGGTAACGAATGTGGGAAGCCCTGGGATCCGCACAGATGTGAACTTCGGGTCGTATAAAGAAATTATATAATACATATATATACGTATATATATATATATATATATATATATATATATATATATATATACGTATATACTACTCTTGCTTTAAGGAAGAGGAATCTGTGCTCCTTACATGATGAAGGCACCAAATACTGTAATTATTAAAAAACAAGCATCGTCGATAAGATGACGACCACATTGTTTTACAGAACCTTTGGAAATAAGACACAAGTGTTTAAGAATTAGGTATTGCAGTGGCTTCTACGGACTCCTAGCCCTTGCTTTCAGGTCATGGTAGCTATATGAAAGAAAACCAAAGAAAAAAATGGATGTCGTACCAGGCTTTGCACGAATGAATTAGATAGATAAAAAGAACAAGTACAGGTACGTTTCTCGATGACGAAGACGATGAGATATTCATTCAGATGGATGTGTTTCACACGCCCATCAAAGGGATGACGGACAGATAAAACACATCATCTGTGTAAACACTGACCGTATTTGAAATGTAAAACAGACGGAAAAATTATTGTAATGGTCAAACGAAAGGCTGTACAATAATTTTATCAATTGAGCGAAAGTGCAAAACAAAAAAAAGCCGTTTAGCGCCAAAAAAAACTTACACTTATTAGAACTAATCTAGGTATCGTTAGAGGTCACAGCTACTGTGCACTCCTTGAGCTACTTGAGCAAAATAAAAGTGAAGTTTTTGCTTAAGGGTCTGTTCTGGTATTTTAACTCTCAAAGCGGGCCACAGTGCTTTTTTCATAGTTATTCTGACTCATACGAAAACAAGGCAATAAATTTGATGTTCTGTTCGGAGTACCAAAACAATTTGCAGAGAAATATATGCATATATAATCCGATGATGCTGAGATATTTGCAAAACTCCAGACCGCAGGTGTCTGCGGTGGGGAACGAACGCTCTATTGTACTTTCCGGGGAGTAACGCATTCACCACCACATCATGCAGGATTTTCGTTTCGTTTAGCCTTGCTGATGGCAGGGATCGATAGAAGTAGCTGAGAGACAGGCGGAACGAAGGACCCGCATGGTGTGGTGGTGAATGCGTTACTCCCCGGAAAGGACAATAGCGCGCTCGCTCCTCACCGCAGACACCTGCGGTCCGCAGTTTTGAAAACATCTCAGCATCATTGAAGTTATATTTCGCAATATACCCTGCCATTAGAAAGAGTAGGCAGTAAGTAGAACGCTCAAGATACATGTATATATACACATAATCAAAGTTAAAAGAATATTTATAATCATCGACAATCTGTTAAACATCCTTATGTCGCTTTTCCATGGATCTCCCTCATATGAAAGATATCGAGCGGTTAGTCGCGAGGCTACGTGGCGCGTTCAGTGGCGGATAGGGGGTTAATCGCGGGCCAAAAACGACCCTTGCTTCCCTGAGACGCAGGTGAACTAAGGGCATGGACACCCTGTTTCTGCTGCGCCGATTTGGCACATAGTTTCTGTATTTGCTAGGCGTATTCATGCATTCGTGTGTGGGTGCGTTCTCACTTAGGCGGATTGTATTCTACGAATCAATTCGGCCAAAAGCATGCAATCAAGTACCCAACCCCCCACGTTCAGAGCCCAGCAAGCTATACGTGGGTATCAAAAATGCTAAACACCGCAAAAAAAACGGGCCTAGTTCCCCTGACCTCGAAAGAGCCCCCAATTTCGCACCGTTGGGTAGGACGAGTATGGAGAGGCTGCTAAAATCTCAGAGCCAATGGAAGCTGCCTGGATCACGAAGAACTATGGTGACGATCTGTACTTCACAATGCACGTATACTTGCATCCGAGTCCTCGATAGAAGAATCGCCCATCCACGCAAGAAGGATAAGGTACGTCGTCATCGGCCTGGCGGAGACGAGATGACGCCACCCATACAACGCCGTTTATGACACCGGAGAAGAACTGTTCCTCGGAACATGCGACAGCAGAGCAGTCGGCGGTGTCGGCGTTCTCGTCAACACGAGTTTGTCCATGAACATCGATTCATTCGAACAGCTTACAACTCTAATCGGACGTTTACGACTAAAAAGATATGGATCAATACCGGCTTTGACAATCTTCGTTGTTTACGCGCCGACATCAAACTATGACGAAGAAGAAGTCGAAGCGTTCTATATGGACTTGGAGAAGTTCTACAGAGAAGACCATACATCCTTCAAGGTCATCGTTGGAGATTTCAACGCCAAGATTGGACCAAGAAAACCGTCTGAGGCACGTCATATTAGGGACCCATGGATTAGAATGGAACGAACAGGGTGAGTGGCTATCTGAGTTTTTTCATGCCGACCATGACCATCCAGACTAACTCGAAATTCCAGAAGCCGCATCCTCAACGCTGGACGTGGGAATCTCCTCCCAGTGGAGAGTACCATAACGAAATAGACCACATCATAGTAAATAGAAGGTTTTGCCTAACCGATGTCGCTGTTGTCCCAAAATTCTACACGGGATCCGACCACGGTCTCCTTCATGCAAGATTGTATTTCTCGCGTAAAGGAGAAAAAAGCCGCTGAATTCAAAAACCGATGTCCCAGAACCACCACAAACTGGGATATATTCAATTCATTAGTCGGCTGTTGGGAAGATGCCGTTGTCGATAACATCGACGAAGAATACGATCGGCTCATTCAACATCTTTACGCTAGCGCTATGAAAGCTGAGAGTTCGAAAGTCACCAAGAGACGCCTATCTCCAGAAACACTCGAGCTGATACGCCAGCGTGGAATCGCACGAACTGCAGGCAACCGCGATCTAACGTCCGAACTTGCAAAACAATGCAGACAGGCGATAAAAAGAAGATCTTAAAGAGAGAAGAGCAGCAGTAATGGTCGAACCTGCAGAGGCTGGGAAAAGCATTCGCAAAGCCCACCAAAGCTTCGCCAATTAGAAGACCAAGATGATTGCACTCCGACGCCCAGACGGAACAGTTACAGCGTCCAGAAAGGCAATGGAGAAAATCATTTAGGAATACTACTCAGATCTCTTCGACAGCCACGTCCACCTCCCGTCGTATGAAATAAAGGAGGATGGATATGCTGTACCACCGGTTCACCCTTCCGAAATCCGACATGCCATTTCGCCAGTGAAAAAACGGACAGCACCAGGTCCGGAGAGGGTAAGATCAGGACACCTGAAAAACCTTCCGCCAGTCCTCGTAAACACACTGGCTCGGCTCTTCACACGTTACCTGTCCGAATGCAAGGTCCCTACCCAATGGAAGACCAGCAAGACCGTGTTATTGATCAAGAAGGGTGACCTACACGATATCGGCAACTATCGCCCAATCTGCTTGCTGTCTGTCGTCTACAAACTTTTCACTCGAGTCATCCTCAACAATATTAACAGAACACTGGAAGAAGGATAGCCATGTGAGCAAGGAGGGTTTCGAAAAGGATTCAGTACGATGGACCACATCCACATGATAACAAGGCTCATTGAAGTATCGCGAGAGTACAAAAGACCACTCTGTCTCACTTTCATCGATTTATGGAAGGCCTTTGATTCAACTGAGATAGAAGCAGTCATGGAAGGCCTTGATATTCAAGAAGTCCTTAGTCAGTATATAAAGATCCTTCGTGAGCTGTACAAAAATTTCAGAACCAAGACCTCACCATTTTACAACGATATTAACATCGACGTCAAAGGATGAGTTAGGCAAGGCGATACCACCTCGCCAAAATTATTTACCGCCACCCTCCAGAACGTCATGCGAACACTGGAATGGGATAATATGGGAGTGAAAATCGATGGTCGGCAGTTACATCATCTTCGCCTTGCTGATGACATCGTCCTCATAACACCAAACATTAGTCAAGCGGAACGTATGCTTGCCGACTTTGATAAAGCCTGAGGAAAGACTGGTCTTTCGACTAAACCTCACAAAAACCGATGTTTGATGAAAGAACGGATTGGTTTCACATGCGCCATTCACGCTCAACGGAACGAATATCTCCGAATGCTCCAGTTATGTCTATCTGGGTCGGGAAATCGATATGATGAACGAGCTAGCTCCAGAGCTGAGCAGAAGGAAACGAGCGGCTTGGGGAGCTTTCAAGAGCATCGAGGATGTAGTGAAGAGAACAAAGAACGCCCGACTCCGTGGCCACCTTTTCGACTCAACGGTGCTTCCTGCTCTAACGTATGCGTCAGAAACCTGGTCGCTGCGTAAACAAGATGAAAGATCACTCAGCGTTGTCGAACGGGCAGTCGAAAAGGACGATGCTAGGAGTAGCCCGTTCCACACAAGTAAAGGAAGGGATCCGAAGCTCCGATCTGCGTCGACGATCAAAAAGTCAAAGATGCCGTTCTGTTCGGCAAACAGTCGAAGATAAGGTGGGCGGGACACGTAAGGCGTGTGAATGACAACCGATGGACAAGAGCCGTTAGTGACTGCATTCCTCGGGATGTCAAACGTACTGCAGGAAGACCACTGATCCGATGGTCAGAGTTCTTCACGAAGAGCCTAGAAGGGAAAATATGATGCTAGACGAGTCCCTTGAGCGAGCAGAACCCACTGGGCTACTCTTGCACGCGACCGGGAAAAAATGGAAGAATTACTGGCGCCCGCTCGAATCACTCGACAATCAACGGGACTACAGTTGATGCAGGTGATATCGCTTTTGCTTCAACGTTATCTGAGTGGTACCAGTGTCTGTCATTTGCAAAGTTACGTAGTGAAAACGCACATGTGGTCTTGGATTCGATGTGGTGTCATGACCAACGAGGGCGCATGTGGCGCATTAGTTGGAGGCGCCACTGCGACACACAGGTGAAATCGATTCCCGCGCCCATGGCCCACCAAGCCTTCCATCCATCCGTGGTCGGCAAATTGGTACCAGACTTGTCTGGGAGGATAGCAGCACTGGCTGGAGGTAGGCCACCGCGAGTCATTGCAAAGGCCAGATATGCATTCAATCACCTCCAACGATATTTAATGAAGTCGAATGCATGGCCCATCCTTCAGGGGATTGATCGACGCAGAGAGCTTCACTCTTTTTTATTTTTTTATCCTGACCAAATAAGCTGTCCATCGTTTCAGAGTCGGCAAATTGGTATTGAAATTTTCTGCAGGAACGAAACACTGACGATATATCTCAATACGCCTTCGTAAGGTATTGCTTCGACCAAATTTATTCTCAACCAGGTCTAGAGTGCCTAATATAATCGAGTCAGTGATGAATCCTTAAGCGATTCATTGACGACGAACGTTTATCTTCACTATGGGCGTATATGGAAACTGTAACGGTGAACTCTTTTTGATTACGGACTCACATCCGCCTTTTCACAAGGCTCATGTGGTACGTCATCTAGAAAAAGATAGCTCTATTGAATAAAAAAAAACGCACTCTATATATGAATAAACGCCAGTTATCTCTATTTGAAAGAAGCATGGAAACAGCTGTAGGTAGTTTTCGTCGTAGAAAAAGCAAAAGCAAAGGGTTTCATCCTCCGGCCGTAAAAGAGATAAGATGATCGTTGTCACCTTAAACGCCTAAATTGGTTGCAGAAGAACGTCGCAAGAATTCAGTACACGGATATACGAATGAGAGTGGAATGAACGGCGTGAGTGGATCTGTGGATTTCTCCTAATGACAAGGATCATTCTTGGAAGGATACAATCTCAGAAGTCCTATTTTGATTTTAAATGTAGGGACTCGTTAAGCAAGACTGCATAACGAAACACAAGAAATCACAGAAATCAAGGTTTTGCCCAGCCGATCCCCTTGATGCCTCGACCACATGGCTAAGCTGGAGTCGCTTTTTCTCGACAATATTGGTAAAGAATACGATCGGCTCAACAAGAACGTCTACGACAATACTGAGGAAGCCGAAGGTGTGGAAGTCGCGAAGGGATGGACGTGTTTGGGAGCGTTAGTGTCATGTGACAACATGATGTCGCAGCGTGTGACAAGCAACCACATACTTAGAGTGGAAATTTTTGGACCAGAAACCTTAGTAAAAGACCCTAAGATGTCCAGATAAGCAATTATTTTCGGAAAACAATTCTAGTTCTGGTGGTTTTTACCTTGAACAACAGCGTTCTACGAGATTATGTAAGTGCGCCCAGACGATGAAACTCGCTTGGTTAAAGCACTGTACTTATTTCCCACATTTTCACGTATCTGGTAAGAACGGCGCAGTCATCGTTCTAGTCGAATGCAAAAAATATCAATAAAAAACTGTACATACCTTTCTGCAAATGTTATTCCTCCCCGTTTTTTAAAAAGTATCCCAAAAAATTTATGGTCCTTAGGTAACATAATAATGCATTCATTGGACTTAAACGAGTCAAGTAAAGCTCTTGAAACACCAATATTCATTACTACCATGGTTTTCAGTGCTGCTAAATTATGTTATCAGTAAACCGAAACAGTTGACCAAGTCAAAACAGCCGTAAATGGCGCTCATTGAGTGCTAATGATACGAAGGCCCTTATTTTTGCCGCTCCTTTAACGAACAATGAGCAATTGGTGGAATTTCTCCAAGTGCAAGTATGGTGAAGTTGTTTTCTATCATCATTTTAATAAAGGCTTCTAGTCTTAACCGTTTTATTTACAGCCTACTCTTTCTAATGGCAGGGTATACTGCGAAATATAACTTCATTGGAGCTGAGATATTTGCATAACTCCGGACCGTAGGTGTCTGTGATGGGGAACGAACGCACCGTTGTACTGTTATCTCAGCACCAACGAAGTTATATTTCGCAATATACCCTACCATTAAAAAGTGTAGGCAGTAAATATAACGGTTAAGATTGTGATTATAACTAAAGCCTCAGCTTAACTGGGTTCATTGCCGATTTGGGCTCTCCAGATCAATCCCGCTGACGGGTGATTGCTGATGGCAGCGATCAATAGAACTAGCTGAGAAACAGGCGAAACGAAAGACCCGCATGGTGTGGTGATGAACGCGTTAGCCCCGGAAAGGGTAATAGCGCGTTCATTCCCACCGCAGACACCTGCGGTTTGGAGTTGTCGCAAATATTTCAGCATTATAAAAATTATATTTCACAACATGCCCTGCCATTAAAAAGAATAGGCAGTAAATAAAAAGTTAATATTGTGACTATAACTATTACCTCCTTGTTTAGTTTTAAAATAGTCTCTTGAGGTTTCTATTTGAGTTTACTACCCTGATTCGTCACTTCCTATTCTCCTTCTTTGTGACTTTTGAAGCATCGAATGGGTTTCAGGAACAAAGCTCACAGCCCGTAAAAATCTTACCTTTCGCTTTTAGCACTTTCAAGTTTTACACTACCTTTCGGATTAAGCTCTTCGACCGCATGGTTTATGCTTTCTTCACGACAAATTTTCTTTGTTTCGACGACATCGTGGTTCAACGTTGATACCTAGTGCAGCATCTTCAATTGTTCAATCAAGTCTTCAAATAGAATAGCTCTTGGTTTCGCCCTTATCATTATTGCGAGTTCTTCTTATCATGTCCAGCTATCTTGTTCTTAGCATAGCTTTTGTTTACTCAGTTTTGGAACTCGCAGTGGGATTCGTTTCTCAAAGTGAGAACTTTGTTCAGTAGAGCATTGTGTTCGTTTTCCTTCTTTTCAGAGTTAAAATCAGGCTTTTCTTCTAAAAGCTATGCTTAGAGGAAAGGTTCTTATGTCATGTTTCTTTTCGATGAGCTTTCTAGTCTTTTTATTGATTAGCAGTGTAAATCTTCTAACTAAATAACTCAATTGTGAGCGAAGTTGTTTAATTTGCTCCTCTGATGAGTTATTTTCATCCTTCGAAACAAGTGCCAATATATGTCATTTCCTGTTCTAGTTGTTGTTTGTTGACGATCGGCTCCTAAGATTAAAGAGTTGTTCTTTCTCAGTAATTTCTTTTGCCTTCGCATGTAACGTGGTTGGCTTTCCATTCATTTAACTCTTTAAAGTTCTGCGCACTGAATACCTTAACTGTGGATGAATGAGTCCTAATCCTACTAGTAGTGCTGTTTTTGGCAAACAATCCCATATCCAGTGTTGTAAGTGAATAGGGATATACAATAAGGAAGAAGTTCTGGTCCTATGTTGCTGAAATTTGGGTCGATCGACAGATTATATTATGGCAGCAATACAATCTTCTGCCTTCTTCACTGAAGCTGATGCGCACAGCTGTATTGTGGTGATTCCAGAGGGGTTTTGCTTAGGCGTCTTCATGGGTCTTTGATTTTAGTGAATCGGTACTTTGAAGCTGGAAACGATCAGTTGACATGTTGCTAATGAATCAACCGACTGGCTTGCATGATGAGCATACCATTTACTGGTCCCCATGATCAACTCTTCAGTTTGAGAAATAATGTCCGCCTTGTCAAGATTTGGGAAGTCATACCACCACCGTGTGGATACACGACCATCATTCTGCTAATTTTTGTTAGGGTGCTAGCACCGGCGGAATTTTGAAGAATTCTAATTTTCGTAAGCAAATATTCAATGCCAAGGTCGACTTTCTATTAACCTCGACACTGGATTATAAATGTGTCCTTCTCTTTTTCAGCAATAGCGAAGTTGTTATTGAGCACGCGTTTACTTGCGTACACATAGTACATACAACAAAACGCTAGCTGACGTTTCCAGCAGTATCGCTTTCTAGAGCCTAGAAGGGTACACTGATATGTAATTTACTAGCTCAAACGCTTCAACAGCACAAACAGAAAGATGAAAATCTGAAAGATAATTACACGACCACTGGCTTCTCGAAAAACCCACCGTCGCTTTACCAGCTTTCCACCGAGGAAGAACAGCCGCTCAGATTCGCATACGGTTGATGACTGCACCACCTCACATCAAAAATCAGTTCTGAAATACGGGGGTAGATCACGATTCCGCTCCGTGCCAACCAAGCCTCTCATCTCTCCGGGGTCGGGAAATTGATACCGGACTTGTCCGAGAAAAAATCACTCTCTGCTATCAAACTGGGCACGCTCCAGCCCGGCTGTTTCAGGACTCAGGGAGAATTGCTCGACCAGTATTCTACGGCAGTCAAGATAAAAGCGAAAAACCCTCAGCAACAACCGAAGCCACACGTAAAAGTTGGATGATTTTTTGTGGACAATGGATGCGAGAAAACGAATCGAATAAGAGAATTGCTGGGATCCTCACAGCAGACATGAAGACGGGTCATATAAAATAAGAAAAGTACTCAGTCCATATTTGTTGCGTAATCAGCATGTTGATCCATTTTAATTACTTTGAGCGTGCTTTCAACTGCAATGATAGAGCAAATATTTTTTCATGAAGCCCCGCTTTTTTCACGTTTTGATAATAATTTCACTGCCATATCTGTCCATATAACATCCGACTATTTTGCTTTACCCTCACCGACATGTTCGTGAGTCACTAACAGCCACTGCGCAGTGCGCGCTGTCGATCGAGCGGTACTTCTGGACACTGCTCTGCTTTTCGTTCCTCCAACAATTGCTTGCCTCTGATCTTACTACACATTCTTTGATAACTCCTCTTTCCTGTCGTCATCTTCTTTTGTAGGGCATCTCTGATCATTCTTCACGAATTAACATGTGTTTAAATTGTTGAGCTTACACAAGTTGCTCGCAAATGCTTATGAATACACGTATACACGAGCTCGTGTAAAAAGGACAAAAAAGGTAAAGCTTTCGACGTTGATCAATTCATGCACGTTCAGAGCCCAGCAAGCAACACGTAGGTATTAAAATGTTAAACAGCACGGCTCTCATTCCTCTGAACCCGAAAGAGCCCCAATTTCGCAGCGTTGGGTAAGACGAGTATGGAGAGGCTGCTAAAATCTCGGGGCCAATGGAAGCTGCCTGGATTCAAGGAACCATGGTGACGATCCGCTACCTACAATGCACGTATACTCGCATCCGAGTCCTCGATAGAAGAATCGCCCATCCACGCAAGAAGGATAAGGTACGTCGTCATCGGCCTGGCGGAGACGAGATGACGCCACCCATCCAACGCCGTTTATGACACCGGAGAAGAACTGTTCTCGGAACATGCGACAGCAGAGCAGTCGGCGGCGTCGGCGTTCTCGTCAACACGAGTTTGTCCATGAACATCGATTCATTCGAACAGCCTGCAACCCTAATCGGACGTTTACGATTAAAAAAGATGTGGATCAATACCGGCTTTGAAAATCTTCGTCGTTTACGCGCCGACATCACACTATGACAGAAGAAGAAGTCGAAGCATTCTATATGGACTTGGAGAAGTTCTACAGAGAAGACCATACGATTCTTCAAGGTCATCGTTGGAGATTTCAACGCCAAGATTGGACCAAGAAAAACCGTCTGAGGCACGTCATATGAGACCCATGGATTAGAATGGAACGAACAGCGTGAGTGGCTATCTGAGTTTTTCATGCCGACCATGACCATCCAGAGTAACTTGAAATTCCAGAAGCCGCATCCTCAACGCTGGACATGGGGAATCTCCTCACCCAGTGGAGAGTACCATAACGAAATAGACCACATCATAGCAAACAGGTTTTGCCTAACCGATGTCGCTGTTGTCCCAAAATTCTACACGGGATCCGACCACCGTTTCCTTCATGCAAGATTCTATTTCTCGCGGAAAGGAGAAAAAGCCGCTAAATTCAAAAAACCTGTGTCCCAGAACCACCACAAACTGGGACATATTCAATTCATTAGTCGGCTGTTGGGAAGATGCCATTGTCGATAACATCGACAAAGAATACGATCGGCTCATTCAACATCTTCACGTTAGCGCTATGAAAGATGAGAGTTCGAAAGTCACCAAGAGACGTCTATCTCCAGAAAGCCAGCGTGGAATCGCACGAACTGCAGGCCACCGCGATCTAACGTCCGGACTTGCAAAAACAATGCAGACAGGCGATAAAAGAAGATCTTAAAGAGATAAGAGCAGCAGTAATGGTCCAACCTGCAGAGGCTGGGAAAAGCATTCGCAAAGCTCACCGAAGCTTCGCCAATTAGAGGACCGAGATGATTGCACTCCGACGCCCAGACGGAACAGTTACAGCGTCCAGAAAGGCAATGGAGAAAATCATTTGGGAATACTACTCAGATCTCTTCGATAGCCACGTCCACCTCCCGTCGTATGAAATAAAGGAGGATGGGTATGCTGTACCACCGGCTCACCCTTCCGAAATCCGACATACCATTTCGCCAGTGAAAAAACGGACAGCACCAGGTCCGGATAGGGTAAGATCAGGACACCTGAAAAACCTTCCGCCAGTCCTCGTAAACACACTGGCACGGCTCTTCACACCTTACCTGCCTGGATACAAGGCCCCCTACTCAGTGGAAGACCAGCAAGACCGTGTTATTGTTCAAGAAGGGTGACCTACACGATATTGGCAACTATCTCCCAATCTGCT